>JAOWBR010018003.1:0-16473 GCA_028571145.1 Dionaea muscipula
ATCCTTTTCATGACTTAACATTATTTTTGTCCAGTTTTCTATTTTTTGTTTCTACCTTGTCTATTGCACCATGCGTTCCATAATGTTCCTTGTTTCATCACTGGACTCGTGCAAGCTTCTAATTAGTTATCAGATAAAATGTTGTCAGGTTTTGGGTAGCCATTGCCATGACACTTACTGGTTTCTACTCCTCACCTTCACCCTCCTCAGGTTAATAATGTTTGTGGACCACAAACTAAATTTTTTAAGTGTTTCTTGTATGTTTTTCTCTTTTCTTTGGCCTCTTTTCCAAACTGCCGGCGATGAATTTGTAGTTCCATTTAACTCTAATTGCTTCTGGTTCTTAGGGTTCTTTATCCCATTTCAAAAGTATTTTCATTTGTCTTTTTACCGTAACTCCTACATATTGGTTCTTGTTTTCTCTCTTTGTTTACTTAGAAAATCACATGGAACTTGATGATTTTTAAGATAAAATCTTTGTGAAGTCCCTTTCTCTTGGTTTTTCCCGAATTCTCAATCTGGTGGACTAGAAGTTTCAAATTCCCAAGGGTTTTTTACGTAGGGCCGGAATCCAATACATACTACCCAAGTTTGCGTTTTTCATTTATGGCACGGTTTGCTTCATTCCCCCATTATCTTCCTCATCCTGTGACAGTATCTTCACCCTGATTTTCTTTCATTCTTGCCCCATTCGCTCCAAAGGAATTTAAGCTGTAAACCTTCAGCTCTGGCAGTCTTACCATTCAGATAGATTACATTTATTGCTAGAATCCAGCCTCAGATGTCCTGTTTTGAAAACCATAATACCAAGGACAATTATGATACCCAAATGGTTTCCTGGCACAAGCTTCACGTATTCAGGCATACGAGACTTTTTCCTTTTGATCTTTTTGCTTGTAGCTGTTTTCCTATAAGTCTTTGGAGCTCAATTAGAATCTTTCATGACCATGGATGCCTAAAGCATTGGGCATATTGTGGGTACCCTGACAGATTGTGGGACCTGAATTCCGCTTCTAAAGTCTTTCTCCGATGGCAATATTTGACATTTTATGTTTTCTATTTTTGGTTCCCGCTTCATAATTTTATCTTTGTTTTCTTGCTATTAAAGGAAGAATGAAAAGTAAAATAGTAATCAATAGTTATCAAATTTCTGCCATGTTTAGATTTAGGATGGATCCTGCCACTAAATTATCCCATCATAGATCATAGAGGATGGTCACCTGGTTTTCTGTCCATGCTTTCATATTGATTATAGGGGGATTTCCTCCCCAAAAAAAACACATATTCTTTGCTGTTCACAACTTCACATTAACTGTTACGTTAAAACCAAGCAAACAAATTCCAAATTCGAGCGAAGCACATAACATATGGAATAAAGAGAAGATTGAGAAGGAATTGACACTGGATTTACGTCCCTTTTATCGTGAAGAGAAAAACCACAGGAGGAGGAGCCAATTCACTATGAAGATCAAAATAATTACAAAGGAGTTTGAAGAACATAGGGTTGTTCTTCAAACTCCTTTGTAATTATTTTGATGATTGATGTAAATATCGGTGGTTAATAATTGATGTAAAGATCTTGATGATTATTCGACAAAATATTCAATGCACCCTCACAAAATAGAACTATTACATACTCAAATGGGTCACATCAGGGCCAACACAACATGAAGTGGGTCAGGTCACTAAACGGACCAAAAGTAAGAATGTGCCGCATAAATAACGTTTAACCTCCCCCCCAAAGGGAAAAATATAGAACAAAACACAAAAGATTGATCAGGTAAAGTACTGCTGGTGTATGTAAATCAAGCTTGCTTCTTGGAAACTTAATGGAGACCTGGTTATCTTTTTCACTGGTACTCAAGCTTTCTGATGCTGGTTTGTTGTGAATTTCTAATTCTAGTTACATTTTGTCGCTTGCAGAACTGCCTTTGTACTTGATCTTGGGTATGCTCTGTGGTATTGTAAGTGCATGCTTCACACGTTTGGTAGCTTGGTTCACCAAGTTTTTTGAGTTCATCAGAGAGAAATTTGGTCTTCCAGCTGTAGTCTGCCCTGCTTTGGGCGGCTTAGGAGCTGGAATAATTGCCTTAAAGTACCCTGGAACCTTGTATTGGGGTTTCACAAATGTTGATGAAATTCTTCATACTGGAAAGAGTGCTTCAGCTCCCGGCATCTGGTTGTTAGCTCAACTAGCAGCAGCAAAGGTAGTAGCAACCTCTCTATGTAAGGGATCTGGCCTTGTTGGTGGCCTTTATGCGCCTAGCTTAATGATTGGTGCATCTGTTGGTGCCGTATTTGGGGGTTCAGCTGCAGAATTGATAAATTATGCTATTCCTGGAAATGCTGCTGTTGCGCAGCCGCAGGCTTATGCCCTGGTAATGCATACAAGAGGAACTATCCAAGTAATGTTGCATCCTGTTTCCACTTACGCTTTCCCCAATTGCTATAATTATTTTTCCATCTTTAATGCAGGTAGGAATGGCTGCTACATTAGCTTCAGTTTGTTCAGTTCCCTTGACATCAGTTCTACTCCTCTTTGAGCTTACCAAGGATTACAGGATATTGCTCCCCCTCATGGTATTTTCTTGCTGATCTTGCTTCATAGCACTATGGCTCCAGTGCATGGCTCTTTGTATTTGGTTGATTTTCGCGCAGATGTGAGATTTTTTGTTTTTTTGACTGCAAGCCTCTGAAAATCTTGTCGAGTGTACTGCTTTGTTTTAGTAACCTTTTCTCCCTTCCTTATTCTGTTATATCACCGTGACTTGCTGACATAGCATGGTTGAATCTTGTGCATTGAAGTTGCTAAGTGACAAAGGTTATATTTTTACACTCTCGTCCCATCAGATTTCAGCACGTAGTTGATAGCTGTATGCTAGTGAAGCTGATGGTGGAAAAGAAGAAGAAGAGGGAATTACCATATCAGCTGTGATGGGGGAACAACCTGAAAGGGAAACAATCCAAAAACACTTAAAATTTCATTAGTTATCAACCTCCTAATCGTTTACATTAATCGCTATTTATAACCAAATTGCTAGAGGTTAAACAAATCTAGAGATTTACTATCCTAATATTAAGAAAAGATACCTAACATCAAATGTAACCATCTCTGAAACATCATATCATTAGCAAATACAAAATAATAAAAGAATCAAAAGTCTAAAATAATTGCAATTATAAAGATATCCTATGTTTATTTTGTTAATTCCCAAAGATGCCATTTTTCCCTTATGCCCTTTCCCCATCTGGCTGGCATCTGATCTTTAATTTCCTCAATCAAGTCTCAAGTAGTTGATGCAATCACATCTGACCATTGAATGGGATATTGCTACTATACTTGTCTCACAAGTCATGGGATGGATATTTCTTTCAGTCTATTAGACATCATTCCTTCAAAAAAAATACCATGAAGTCAGCAGGGGAAGTTGATGTCAACAGTCTTGATTAAGGAGACCAAAGTCGTCTTTTGCGGCGACTTGACCTTTAACATTATATGGCAGGTGTTGCTGAAAAAACAATCCTGAAGGAACAACTTTTGGTCCACTGCCAAAATTCTTACTCCACTGGAGTAATGGAGTAACATTCTTGTCTTGGCAGGTTTATAGCCTGTTGACTGTTGTGTTTTATTGTGTTTGGGCTAGGGGCTGTGGGTGGTTTCGGTCCATAACTTCATATACTGGGAATTTGAACTTGGGTTGTAAGATATGAGTCATATGACCTGTTTCTGCTTCTTTTTCATTCTTTCTGTAAGATATTAGGGCCACAATACATTTGGTTCTATCCTTTTTGTTTCTAGTACTCGTTACACCTTCAATAAAATCTGGAACTATTGATGGCCCATGCATGCTTTTCTTATTTGTTTCTGTTGTTGTTTCCATGATATCCTAATCTAGGGGGCTGTTGGTTTAGCTATATGGGTACCCTCGGTAGCAAACCAGGGCAATGAAACTGAACCATCAGGTGGAAGAGGTTATTCTTTTGTTCCTCCTCTTGAAGATAAGGGCCATCTTTATGAAGGTTGTAGAGATGGAGATCATTTAGAGCTCTCTGTGATAAGCAATGGCATTTTTCATGAAGCAGCAGACGAAAATGTTCTTTTGGAAGACCTGAAGGTTGTCTTTCATTTCTTTTAATTCATTAGCTATTTCCATTGATTTGATCTGGTGCTTTTGTTAATTTTACTGTCTATTTTATAAAAATATACTTCAGAAGTCCTTATTTTGTGTAAAATTTATTCTTAACTGGTTGGTATTGTATGCCAGGTTTCTAACGCTATGTCAAAAAGCTATTTGAAGATTGGTTTGACGACAACCTTGAAGGAGGTGATGAAATGTATGCATGAAAGACAACTTAATTGTGTCTTGGTGGTTGACGATGAAGATCTTTTGGAGGGTATCTTGACATTTGGTGATGTTAACCGGTATTTGTCCAAGTTGGGTGGTCAACTCCCCAACAGCGAGTCTATACTTCAGGATGTATGTTGTTTTCTGGCTGCTGTATCTTTTGCCGCTGTTATCTTTGGTTGCAGTAAAAACTTGACACTTCATGCTCCTTAAGTATGCCAATGTGTTTGAGTTGTTATACGTCAATTACATGGTCCAACATAGAGATAACTTGAGATCATTACCCCTCCCGGTCTTAGTGACTATATCAATAAGTATACTGATATAAAGAACGATGATCCTTGAGTTGGTAGATTTGTATTAGGTTTAAAAGCTATTTGACAAAAAAAACTGATGGCAATTACTTGTTTCTAAATTTGTAGCACAAAATTGTCGTTAGTGTTTGTAGGATATTCAGCATTACATGCATCTCCATTCTTGCTGCAAATTGTTGCCTGAAAAGTTGCAGGGTAGAAGAAAGGTGGGAATTGGGGAAAGAAACTAGGGCCATCTTCATAGTTGTACTGTATTTTTTTGGTGGCAAGGAGTTTCCCAAATGGAACAAATATGCAAGGGAAAAGGATAGGCTGAATTGCATTCCTCTTCTGTTGACCTTTTGGTTTTTTATTTCTACCTGTAGGTTTGAGGAAATTTTCACTATATACTTTTCATGTTTTATTTGTTTGTTTGTTGATCTCTTTTTGAGGGGAGGAGAGTTCTTTTTAAATGTGAAAGAGGCATAATTCTGAACATACCTCAGGTGTATGAATGCCCTGTTTCTTCTGTTTGTACTCGAAGGATAAGCTACCGTGGGCAACAGCGCAGTGTTTTGACATGCTATCCAGACAGTGAATTGGCTAGTGCCAAGGACCTGATGGAAGCTAAGGGCATCAAGCAGTTACCTGTTGTTAGAAGAGGTGGGAACTCTAAAAGAGAGAGGCGGCGAAGAATTGTTGCGATACTTCTTCATGATTCTATCTTGAGTTTTATCAGGTTTTCTATTCTATTTCTCTGTGCTATTACAATTATTTTTTTTTTCCTCTATTGCATGGTTGGCAACTTGACATTATATTTGCATCATGTCCTCTCATTGATTTAGTTATATTTGCAACTTGGCTTACCCTAGTGACTGCTGGAATGTTATCATGTGTCCTTGATGCGCGTGAATGATTTTGGTTGTCATGTTGCTGCTAGAAGTGAATTTACCTTTATGTGCAGCAGAGAACTCAACCACCAGAGATCTGTCCATCAGCATAGAAAAGAAGGCAATCTTGATGAAGTAATTACCAATGATCACTGATTGCTTTTCAAGCAAACCGATGAGTCTGTAATACCCTGGTTCAGGATGAAGCCTTACATCATTGCCAAATGTTTGTGGCACAAATATGTGTAGTGTATCATTGGTTCCTTAATTTTCATGGAGGCTACCTAATTCTGGTAATCATTGCCAAATTGCTTGGTGTTAATTGTATGCTTCGTCATGGTTTGTTTTGTATACAACAGGGGATGCAAGTAGTTTCCACCAATCTCTATCATCGAGGTTACATAGGGAGGGATGTATAGATGAAAGATCATGTATATTTTCCCTTCGTAAAGGAGCATTTTATTTTTTTATTTTTTTGACTGTTCAGAATATGAAGCTTCTGCTCCTTGCAAACTGCCATCCTCGTGCAACTCTACCCCATGCTGCACTAGAGCTCCTTGCTAGTGATCCACGGTCATTTTTCACCATTAGATTTGTAAAGACCTAATAAATAAAAAAGTTCAAACAGATATAGGTGCCCCTACAAGGCTGTCTTTGACACAAGATTGCGCGTTTCTTTTCCAAAGCTTTTCAAATTGGGGGCGGTTCCGTGGTCTTTTATTCACATTCTTTTTTTCACCTATCATGGTTAGGATTATATTATAGGTGATAATAAAGTATGTATTTAATGTAATTTATTAAATATTAGTTTTACTATCGTCTAAAATGTAATCCTAGTCTTTCATTATTTCTAAATCCAATGGCTGTGATTTTAGATGAAAGAGAAGGGTTAGGGAAACGGCACCTTTCAAATTATATCTATAGAAATAGAGTTGTAAACCTTTTTTTAATCAATAAAGATCATATGTATTGTGACTCTTTATTTTGTTGCTATACAAACAATTCATTTACTTTAATGTATTTATTAAAAATGTTAGGATTGCTGAGAATTTAAAGTAGTACTAGAATGTGAAAACAAAGTTTATCCTACTTAGACACCGTAATGTTACGTGGACACGATTTGGAGGGAAATCCATTTATTTTTCTATTTGTTGTACGTTTGCCTCCATTTGGCTTTCCGTCTACTTTTTCTTCAGTCCTATCTGCAACTGCTTTAGCTTTTCCTTCTGCTTTTCCTACTTTGCCTCCATTCAGAGACGGAGTCAGGAAATATATATAGGGGGCGAAAATTTAGAAGGGATAGACTTATAAAATTTAAAGAGTAGACTTTTAAAATTTAGGGGGTATAGGTTAATAAAACACCTATAATTTTATTTTATTTTTACATTTTCATAATGTAATACTAACGGTTTTTTTTCGTAGGGGGCGACCGTCCCCACTAGCCTCAGGCTCTATCCTTGCAAAATATCTAAAAAAAAAAAAAGGAAAAAATAAAAAAATGAAAACCCGGCAAGGTGGGGCCAGGATAGAAGGTACAGTCTACAGATCGCGCTTATCTGTTCGCAAGCAGTTGAGCCTCAGAGCTATCCGCTTCACAACTGAAGCTGTGAAGCAGAAGCCCTACTCAAACCCAATTGTCCTCCTTTTCCGATCCGCGAGGCGCGAAGTTTCTCTCCCCGTCTTCTGCAGCTTTTCTTTTGCTTTACGGGTAAATATCTGCTTCATTCTCGCCATCGTCATTTTTGTTCTTGCTGTTTGAAAGTTAATTTCGATTGTGGGAATTGCAAAAGCTTGTATGGAAGTCTTCTGTGGACAGTACAATTCTCCTTAGCTTATTCTTTTTTTGACGAATGTTTGATTATACATAACACGGACCTACTTGGGCGATCAGTCTATGAATCCTCCGTATGTTATTGATTCTTTTGCATCAAGTACTTGTTTTGAGCCATCCACGATGATGTGATGATGATCTCTTTTTTCTTTTCTTTTTTTGTTGTTTTCTAACTGCTTGTTGCCTCAAATGGATTGACCTGCCGTGGAGAATGTCTAGTTGGGTTCTAGCGATCTTATGATACATTATGTGAGTCTCAACTATCAGAAAGCTCAAATGTCAATCTTATACACTTTTGCCCGGTTGTTCTATAGAAGTCATTATTAGACACATGGGATTCTCGCTGTTGTAATAATTATTTGAGATAATGGAGAATCTGAGGTTATCCTGTAAAACCACAGCAACTGAGAAATATTTGCCTCCATCTTTTCTTCAAGTCTTTAGAAGGAAATGTGATAGAGGAAAAAATGGAAAAACGGGGGAAAAAAAAGTGAAGGAAGATGGCAAATGAAACGAAAGAAAATCTAAACGAGCAAATAAATTGCTCTTGCTTTTCTGTCTCTATTAAATTGCTCTTGCCACCATCTTCTTCACCACGTTACCATATACACTTGCAAGTCAGTGACACCACTGCGAGGCTGTTGAGGTTATCCCCAATTTCTACTCCACTTGTGCAGCCATTCCTTCATTTGTTGCTCTCCGTTACGTCTTTCTTTTTTTTCATCTGTTTTTGACAAAGTGGCACTTCTTTGTCTACTCCACAGAAACTTGTAATTGAATTTCTTTTCTTCCACTCAATCCAATTTCCATAAATTTTTTTTTGGGGGGGGGGGAAATGTCGCTGGAAGGAGGCAGCGACAACTTGGGAGGCGGCGAAGTTTCTGGGCTTCCATTTTGAGGGAGGGAGAAGCGGAAGCGGTATAGAGTGGAAAAGTGAAGTATGGGCTGATTCAAGATCTATGGTGGGGCCTTACTACTTGTTTTTTCAATGATAGGTGGATTGGGTATTATTGTGGTTTTGGTGGTTCTGAGACTTGGTTCGAAAACTAATTTTCATATCCAGGGCACACAATTGCTTGCCATAGAAAGCGGTTTCTTGTGATATCATTTTGGATTCTATCCTTATTTATATCCACATCATCATTTTCACGACCACTTCTCACTATGTGGGGTCGCACATATCCGAGGACACGTGTATATAAGATCCGATAAATATAGTGCGTCGACTGCCGGCTACCTAACATGTAATTATGTCCACACATGTACCTTAAAATTTTCACCACTATGACTCCCATTCTTTCCACATGATGATAATTATTATGTTATCATCATGTGTATGACTATCTTGTCCAAGTGTAATTGAGAGCTCAGTGGAGGCAACCCTTCGATCTCTAAGCTTAAAGGAGTTCAAACCTTAATAAAAAACTCCTTTCCTCAATGTCAGATCCAAATGGCTAATTAAATACAACCTAGAGTAACCGACTCCTAGTGGACATTCCACTTCTATTTAGAAGTATAACTATCCCCTCCAATACCTAGGAGCATAAACATCTCATTTATTGTAAGTTAAAGATGTGTTACAGTATAGTAACTAAGTAAAAAGATGAAATTACAAGAACAAATTAATAATATCAAAAGGTCAATAGCTAAATGGTAACATGAAATAGGATTAGCTATGCTTTATCAAGTCTTTGACATTTTCATCCGCTTGGAAATTTGTCCTTAAGATTGAAAATGGGTTAAACTCATTGGATGCCATTGACCCATAACACATGTTACTTCAACGAAAAAGAGGCGGCAGTGATGGTGCCTCCGACGGTCCAGTGCCCTTCACAATCTCAACCTCCAACTAAAAGAGTTGTGAATCACCCAACAAAAACCTGATGTCCAAAAATGATCATGGTGGCTATAAGGCATGCGGAGCTGTCATAAAGGAAAAAAATAGAACTTGGAGAAGTTGGGCACATATCCTTTGTGATTGGTTGTTCTAGTCCCTTGGTCGTCTTGTTTGTATGGACTAATTTCAAAACTTGCCATCATTTCAAAGCCAAATCGATAATTTAAATGCATCACAAAGTAAATCATACACCCACTACCATTACTATGTGAACACATGACTACCTCTCACACTACCTAGGAGCATAACTACCTCGCAACCTGTAGGCCAAAGACATTACACATGTTACGTAATAGTAGCTAAAAAGGAATATGAAAGAACAAAATAGTAATAACAAAATAAGAACACGAAATAGGAATAGTTATGTTTTATCAACATCCTAACAAATTTTTGCCCAAACACTCTACTTCATACAACATTTCCGGTCTAATAACCGTCGTATAAAATGTTCCCTTAAGATTTATATGCACATAAAGCTCACAAATGCTCTTTTGCTTTCTCCAACTAACTTATTATGGATATCTTTATCAATCTCTCTGCTATTCTGAACTATCGACCCAAGGTACTTAAAAGAATCTCTTTTTGCCAAGAATTCTACTCTCAAAGGAGGAGGAAGGAAGGGGTGGAAGAGAATTAGTTGATTCGGCAACTGTGGCGTGACACTTAGTCCTCGCCATCTGATTATACATATGTTAAATAATACAACTACTTAAACAAAGAAATAATCTATATACAAAAGTCACTTACGTACCTATCGGGGTGCTAAATGTTCTGGACCTCAAACTAATCTGCTTATATATTATCACCTAATTACCTACTTAATTCAATCTAACATGATTCTGGTATCACCTTTCTCACACCTCAAACCCAATTGGGGCGTGGCCAACACGTGGACCGCGAACCAACCCTTCCCTACGATCCACATTCATATTAAATCTCATAAAATCATCTCAAATGAATATAATCCTCAACATCGCCAATATTTATTCTAAAATGACAATTTAAACCCCAACATTATTAGAAGGACAATAATAAATTCTGTTAATTTCAACATTCCTTAGATCACATATGACAGTCACCTATAATCCCAAATTCCAATCAAGAACCCAATGGCGAAACAGTAGATACTAAAACTATAAAAAAGAAACCCCCAAAAGGTCTTGGTGAGTCTAGACCATCTTCGACATCCAGCTATAGGCTCTAACCTGAAATAAAAATAAAGAGTAGCAACTGTTAACTATAAACAGTTGAGTGAATTATTGGGGTCTCGAGCATAAGCAATTAGCATACTTAGGAGTAACAAGTAACAAACAACAAATGGTCGACCAATAGGTCTCAATAGTAAATGACCACTTTAGAGCACCTACATTACATATATATTTCAAGAGAGCGTACAAAGTCAGGATAATACAATCAATCATGGATCAAATCAACAACCATGCTCATGAGTCAATCAACAACGGTAAACAAATATTATGAATCTCAATGATCAACAACAACCGGGTAAAACTTCAGGAATGGCAAGGCCAACCGGTTGACACTTAGGGCCAAAGATCATCCACCATGTGGCACTGCACTAAGCTGAAAAGGTTAAGTGTTGTTGATAGCCATGGAACCCAATAGACATATTTAATATAAATATCTCCTTAACCATTGATGTGGGATTAGGGGTTTCACAGTTCTAAACTTAGCACTCACACGTTCTCTTCTTTAAATGTAAGTTGGTTCTACTATAATGAAAAATGAACAAGTATAGGCTCAAAGTTGAACCTTGAATTATAGTTGAATTCTACTCGGCACAATATGGAGGTGCTTCTGGTAGCCTTTTATTTTTTGTCTTTCTTTCATAAAAAAACTGTTGACATTACGGAATTTATTTGGTTTTGGCCTTATAAGTTTTCTTATACTTTTGCTTTTTATAAATTTGGAGAGGAGAGAAAAACGATCGAATAGAAAAAAATTAAGTACAAAGTCAAAATGGAGAATGTGAAAGTCAAAGAACTGCAATAATTTAATATTACCATGAAGTTAAGGATGATTAAGATGAAGATGAGTGCTGAGATTCGATATTCAGACAATAAGGCAACATTATTATATGTGAATTGGAGCCACGGAGCTGTTTAATGAAACTGGAGGGCTATGATGCAAATTATATTCCAAACAAGTCTTTGCATTTGCATGCTTTATCCCTGGCATATAAGAGCAAGGACTTTATTGTCTTGTCCGTACATTCAACCGGTGTTTGGAGAGCTGTACCTGCCATAAGGTTGCTGTATTCCTTCAAAACTCATGATTAATTTTGGCCTCAAACAAAAACTTTGTTTAGTATTTTTCATGACAATATTTTTTGGAAATTAGGTGAAGGAACAGGAATGGATGGGAACAAGAATTCCTTGTCTGAAGCATCTACTGATGGATCACCTACGGGACAAGGAAAGCCTTCCAATGAATCTGGTGCTGCATTTCGTGGAAATCCCTTTGATTTCTCAGCCATGTCAGGCTTGCTTAATGTATGCTGATTTCATGCCCGTCATTTTCCAAATAAATAATCAACTCATCTCATGTTCAGTGGTATATGGTCTAGAAAATTGGTGGTTGGTGCTTTACATTGACGGTGAAGTTTTTTTTTTTTTTTTATAATTTTGGGCATCATCTATTCAGCAGCATTTCCTCTTTTAAACTTACCTTCATCTCTTCTGCATCCTGTTGATCTGCATGCAAGTTTCATGGTAGTCATTGTGATGAGTGAAAGAATAGAAGTTTTGTGTATAATTGTGAGCTTGCTCTGAAAAATTGACGGTGGTATGGATTTGCTTACAATGGTTTTGCATACCATGTGCTTCCCTCAGGTTTCATGTTTATCCAATAAATTCTTCAGCTGTAATAAAAAATGTTTAACTTAATACCTTTGTTGTAGCTTATCTTGATGGAGTTTGCAATGATTTATTAGGATCCAAGCATCAAGGAATTGGCTGGGCAGATAGCCAAAGATCCTGCTTTCAGTCAGATGGCTGAGCAGCTTCAGAAAACTATTCATGGTGCCGCAGCTGAAGATGGTATTCCTGCCTTTGACCCACAACAATATTATTCGACCATGCAACAAGTCATGCAGAACCCTCAATTTATGACCATGGCTGAACGTCTTGGAAATGCTTTGCTGCAGGTGACTTTTCTTCCACTTATTCTTCCAACTTAAGGGTTACTATTACTAGGAAAATACATTATATTGCTTTGCTTTTGTATAGGACCCATCCATGTCAAGCATGCTTGAAAATTTGGTTGTTCCAGTTGAGAAAGAGCAACTTGAACAGCGAATGGCACAGATCAAAGAGGACCCTGCATTAAAATCCATTTTAGATGAGATAGAGCATGGTGGTCCTGCTGCGGTGATGAGGTAAACTTGTTATATTGAGTTTTGTCTCCATCTGGTTGAATATTTGACTGTCAGCATTGTCATTTTTATCATTTTGCTATGGTCATTTCACCGTTGCACTTCCCATTTAGGTATTGGAATGACAAAGAGGTCCTTCAAAAGTTGGGTGAAGCAATGGGCCTCCCTGTTTCAGAAGGTGCTACTTCATCTGACTTGTTGGTTCCAGAGGAGGCAGAAAACCTTATAGCCGAAGAGGAATCAATAGTTCATCATACTGCTAGTGTTGGCGATGTGGAGGTAAGAACTGTCGTCGACTGATATAATGACTTGGTTGCTATATGGCTTTATATTATAGAAGCTCATGCTAGCTAAGCCTGTGACACAATGTTTTAAGCAGGATATTGACAAATGGGTGCACATTTAATGTTGGCGTGCTTCAATTCTCTTAGTGTATTGTTCAGAGCATGTCTGCTGATTCACCCTCTTGAAGAGCTGCCTTCTTATTTATAATTTAACATATTACTTTGCACGGCTTAATTGTTCATGTATAAATAGTTGTTGATGCTTGTCATGTCAACCTGCACTAGGGTTTGAGGAATGCTTTAGCTTCTGGTGCCGACATAGGTGAAGAAGATTCAGTGGGAAGGACAGCATTGCACTTTGCTTGTGGTTATGGTGAGGTATGACATCCTTCTCGACTCCCTTGAATTGTACAGTTTTTGCAGCTAGAGGTGGCAATTCGGTTGGCCGGATTGGGTTCGGTTTAGCCCGTTTTGGTTTTGGGTGATTTGATTTCTATTCAGTTAGTTGATTTCTGTTCTGGTTCACACAACTAAACCTTTATCCTATAATTTTAGTTCAGGTGGTTTTGAGTCTGTTCTAATTCTTTTTTTTTTTTTTCTTTTCTTTTTCTTTTTACAAGATACAGATAGTTGTTTGTATTAATCATGATCTTTGTTATACTGATGAACATTGTTGGCGCATCGATCTTGCTCCTTCCTTCATGGCTTGTTAACATGATCATCTTCTATTAGTGCGAATTCCATTTCTTGCTTGAAGAACTTGAGCTGAGCCAGGGTTATGGAAGTATTTACTTGACAATGGAATTTTTTAGAAGTGTAGCTCTCTAGTTTTGGCTGCTGGGTTACTGGTCTAAAATCTGCTGCTGAGAGATGTTTCTGCTATTTTGCGATTGTGTAGTTTCTGATATGAATTTAACGTAGTTGGGTGTGAGTCTATCTACGTAATGACATGTGGAAGATAAATGGATGTGTTTGTCTTGTCTATCCCGTAGATGCTATGCGTATGCGTGCATAGAAAAGAAAATGAATGATTTTCTCCTTGTCTTCATTCATTTTATTTCATTTCATTTCATTTCATTTCATGCGCTGCGCTTTGCCTCCTCACTTCAGGTAAAGTGTGCTCAGGTTCTTCTGGAGGCTGGTGCGAAGGTGGATGCACTTGATAACAATAAAAACACTGCTCTTCACTATGCAGCAGGCTACGGGAGGAAGGACTGTGTAGCACTTTTGTTGGCAAGTGGTGCTGCTGTGTAAGCAAATAAATGAATTGAAGAATATAATATAGCTAATTAATATAATGACTTTGTCTACCTTTGCTTTATCTTCACGTAATACGTATGGCCTAATGACTTTGTGCAGTACCCTTCAAAACCTGGATGGTAAGACCGCAATTGATGTTGCCAAGCTCAACAACCAAAATGAAGTGCTCAAACTACTTGAGAAGGATGCATTCCTGTAATGTAATTTGCTCTCAATTTCTTGCGGATGCCTGCAGGTTGGTAAGTTGGTAACCAGCAAATTGAATGGCGGAATGTTACTTTTGACACTGCTACTTTTCACTTTATGTAACATTTTTGGAACAATTGAATTCAGGCTGGACACTGCTACTTTTCACAACATGTAACACTCTTGCAGCCAAGTCTACACTACAGCAACATGCAGATGCAGAGCACAGTGGAGCAATTTTATTTTTTTAACCGGCCACCCGGTTACACAAAAATGGTGAACCCGGTACCTAGTCCGGTAAGAGACCGGACCGGGGTAACCCGACCCGGTCATAAACCGGGTCCACTTGACCCAGTCCACTCAATGACCGGGTTCGGACCGGGTGACCGGGTTGGTGGGTTTCGGGTCCGAATGTACACCCCTATCCATAGCCTTTTTGTTTTTTTTGGTCAAGGTAGCCTTTGTTTTTTTGTTTTTTTTGTTTTTTTTTGTAATCAAGGTAACCTTAGTTTGTTGGTAACAAAAATGATAATTTTATGATTAAGTTAAATAATGAGAATATTTTGATCATCTTCTTTGTTATGTTGTCGCAATGAGGGTACGAAACTAATTTAGACTATATTTGATTACAGAATTAAAAAATAAAGAATCATTAATAATATCGGATAAGATGGTGAATTTTATTTTGAGGCTCGATAATAGGAACAGTATCCAATAATATTAATGAGTTATTTAGAGACCTAAACTATCAGAAAAAATATTAATTTGGTATTTTTCGTCCAAATCCTAATGACCGGCTTACGTGGCAGACGTTAATCTTACTTGGAAAATTCATTCTTCTTATTCTCCTTTTTTTTTTTTTTTTGGCTTTTGACATGGAAAAAAATAAAATAAAAAATGTGAAAAAATATTCTCAAAAATTATATTATTTTTAATAAATTCAAAAAAATAAATCTAAAAAATAGAAATATCATTGTAAAAATTTATTAAAAATCATATTTCTTTAAAAAATTTTAAAAACGTGTAATAAATTATTCTAAAATAATTCAAAAAAAAATCTAAAAAATCACAAAAACTAAACTTTTTTTTTAAATAAAAGATACATAATTAAAATTTTGAAAAATTATAAAAAAAAAATTCTTACACGTGTTGAGACATATATATATATTAAAAAAAACATGCTAAAATAAAAAACAATAAACTCGGTTCAAAATTTCTCATCGTCATATGCTTTGAGTTGGTGATATCTTGGGTGTTGTACATCACGTACAAAGAACTCCCGAATAAATGGAGGTTTGAATAATCAACCGGCTTACCAGTCCACATCTCCATCGGCGTCTTCAACTCAATTGCCGTTGAGGGAGCGGGATTAATCAAATAACAGGCAGTATTTACAGCTTCTGTCCAAATCTTCTGCTCATGTCCTGCTGTTTTCAACATCGCTCTTGTTCTTTCTAACAAGGTTTTGTTCATCCGCTCTGCCACTCCATTTTGTTGTGGAGTGTATGGGACTGTAAACTGCCTCTTGATCCCTTATTGATTGCACAAATCATCAACTCTGCACCAGTATATTCTCCTCCATTATTCGTTCTAAGACACTTGACCTACTTTCCAGAGTCAAGTTCTATTCTTACTTTGAACACTTTGAAGATGGGAAACACATCAGCCTTCTTCTTGATAGATGACACCCAACATCTCCTGGAGTAGTCATCAATAAAGGACACGAAGTACTTTGCTTCTCTGAGAGATAAAACTGGTGCTTGCCAGACATCAGAGTGAACTAATTGAAGAACACCTTTACTTCTTGAATTAGATATGTTGAAGTTTAATCGATGCTGCTTGCTCATGATACACTGCTCACAAAATGGCAGTGATACCTTTGTGATTCCAGGAAGTAGCTTCTGCTCGCAGAGAATCTTCATTCCTTGTTCTGACACATGTCTAAGTTTGTGATGCCATAACATTGCAAGGTAAGAACTTGGACTATGTGATGCTGTAGATGCTTCTGCTTCCACCAAAGTCTCTCCGTTCAGCATGTACATATTTGCAGCTATCCTCTCCGCCTTCATAAGAACAAGCAAACCTCAGACAATCT
>JAOWBR010018114.1:0-16468 GCA_028571145.1 Dionaea muscipula
GTTGGATGTGTTTAAAATGTGTTTTTAAGGGGATATGCAAAAAATCAACAAAAAAGACAACCGGTAAAAGCTTGATCCAAGCCGGTTTTATTACAACCGTTAAATTGTGTTTTTATATAAAACTGCTTGAATCGAGTCCTTACCGGTTGTTTTTTCGGATGATTTTTTACATGCACCCTTAAAAACACATTTTAAACACATCTAACGGTTCATATCACGATAAAACAATCAAAAAATAGGAGGTCCGCAAATAGGTCCTCATTAGAAAGTTACTCATATATATATATATAATTATTTTCAAATAAGGATGCCCTCTTTGGAATAGTAAGAGTGGACTTTTCTGGGCCATTGGATTTGGGAAATCAAAGGCTGAGATTGATTACTGTTGGTAGTGGGTGAATAGTAAGACAATGTACTGTTCATCTGAGAATGAATCTTGACCTTTGATTTGTAGATCCAATGGCCTAAAAAAGTTCACTCTACTATTCCAAAGAGGATGTCCGTATTAGAAGGGGAGTGTATATATATATATATATTAACCGTAGAAACCCACCAAAAATATTTGTTGTAGAAGAGTCGCAATAAAAGAGGATGTCCGCATTAGAAGGGGAGCGTATATATATATATATTAACCATAGAAACCCACCAAAAATATTTGTTGTAGAAGAGTCACAACAAGAGGGTATCGATGATCCGCTTCCCTTCAGGGCCTCTTGTATACCACGAGGAAACATACTCTCCATAAACAACTTCACAGTACTTTGGAGGGGAGAGTTTTCCTATGAGCTCAGAAGCTGGAGATATCTTCTTCGTCTTGGCAGGATCATGAAAGGTGGCAACTGAGAGCCTTGCTCTATTTGCATTTGTTATTGCTCGGTGTTGAGCACTTCTATAAGCCCCATTGGTTATTATCTGCAAGCAATGGAGTTGGTATATCAAATATGATCTTGTCTTTCTGTATAGTGATTTTCCTCACTGGGGTCGAGGGAAGAGTTGAACTGCATAGACCAGTTACTGGAATTGGCATAAAATTTGGTGCATAATTCAAAATGATTTAGTCACTCCAAACCAGTAAAGCATGGAACATGATTCTATATAGAGGGTAAGCAAGCAGATGTGAGGATAGCAACAGAATAAAGAGGTCCGATACAACCCCGGTATAGGTCAGTATTAGTGCCCAATCATGCAAGAAGAAACTAGTCTCAAGAAATCATATCAAACATCAAACATGATATCATTACACATTAGATTTTTCAAAATTTTGAAATTACTTTTTAAAATTTGAACTCCAAAGAAAAAGTAAAGAAGGAAGTAGACCTCATATTTCCATCATTGCATTCAATGGTTTACATTACTCCTGGAGGCAATATTTCATAAGTACTTTCAAAGGGTAGGCAATATTCAAACTTTGGTCATTACTAGTCCAACTTGTAACACCAACCTCACCATGAAACTCCACAAAACAAAAGATGTCCCCATAAGATGCAGAAAATGTTAAAATTCTTTCTTTTCTTGGTCAGTTAGTTGCATATGAAAAAACACAAGAACAAAGTGCACCTAAACTGGGTTGGCAGATGGGAAGGAATGGGAAGAGAGAAATGAAACCAATAAGAAAGATAAGCACCTCAGTTTGATCAGCAAGAAGTACAACAATTGCTTCAGATAGAGGCTCAACCGTTACCCATTCTCCATCCTTGTGTACCTGAAGACCCCCAGTATCATCCTGGATAAGGAGAGTAATTGCACCGATATCGGAATGAGCTTGCAAGCCAAGTGTAAGCTCGGGCTGGGGACAAGGCGGGTAATAGCTGACGGTGATATTCTGGTATATTTCCCCAACGGCTTCCATGATGCATGGGGACTGTGCACTGAGACTATCAGAGATCAAAGCCAAGAGCTTTTCAGCAAGAACTTTCATCTGATTGCTGTACTCTCCTACGACTTGTCTGGCCACAATAATTTCAAACATTATAATGTACATCAGACATCAGACATCAGACATCACAGAACTGGAATGCTAGAATAAGCATATCATTATCTTCAAGTAAAAGTGCAAAGAATGAGGTCTATATTGTCAGATAATGTACATGATGACATCTATCTTACTGCGTTTTACTAGACATTGTTATCCATTATCATGTATTTTTATATGTTATTATATATGGAGCGGGTCCTGCACACCCTCTTATTTATTCATCATGACAGCTGTTAGATTTGGAGATAATGAAAGGTCAGGATTATATCTGTGAGAAATCATTTAATGCAGTACTGTATTAAATATTGGCTCCACTACTATCTAAGATATAATCCTCACCTTCTATTGTCTCCAAATCCAACGACTATGATAATGGGTGAAAAATAGAGTGAAAATAAGGATGTCATGAACCGACCTCATTATATATATATTGCTATACATAATAATAATAATTATTATTATGAGTATTAGTATTAATAAATTTAGCTCAAATTTAATGTTTTGATTAGGCTAAAGTCATGCGCGCCAGGTAGCCCGTAGCCGACAGGATCTTATCCGCATGCCTTTAGATACGTGCGATTGACCTCATTTAGGGGAAAGTGGTCGTGGAAATGATGATTATGACATCTATCTTGTAGGTCAGTTGTTTAACTAAAAGACTCATGTTTGACCGAAACAAATAGCTCAAGAAATCTGACAGAATCTGCCAATCCCACAGCTTCAATAAGGAGACACTACAAAATTAGCCAATTCGACAGCAATTTTCAGATCACCACACATCTCAAAACCAGCCAAACAGATTGAGATTCAAGCAACAAAAAGAAACTTCAGTCTAACCATGATTGAAAATAAACAACAACAATAATGAGAGAAGCAGCGTGAGGAGCAATAAAACCTATAATTCGGAGGGTGCTCAGGCCAATGAGAAGGATTTCTCCGAGAAATAGGAAATGTGTGGTGATCGAAGAAATCTCTCCAGTCTAAAACGGCATCGTCGCCCTTACTCACCAGCATCCGAGTACCGTAGCCCTCAGAGGCGGCGGAATTCTGATCGCAAGAGTACTTCAACTTCTCAGAAGCATCGCAGTCGTTGAAAAAAGAGAGGCCGACGCTCCTCATATCCTCCAGCAGCTGAACCGGAACGCCATGGTTGGTGACTTGAAACGCACCCCAATCTCTGCATGCTCGGCCGATTTCTCGACGGAGGTGTTCATCGGGAGAGGAATTCAAGTGGCAGAGGTCGATCACGGGGATCCTTTGGTGGTCTGAGGTGGTTGAGGCGGCGGTGGAAATGGTTTTTGGGCGGTGCTCTGGTGGTTGTATGTACTGTGGAGGGACTGTTGGTATTGGGTTCTGAGCTAGATATTGAACCCTCACCGGTGCATCGACGACTTCCATCTCCGTCGAATGTTTTCGAGGGCGAAAAAGAGCGTGAGCGTCCTCGGGTATGAAGTACGAGTACCCGTGTTCCAGTCCTGTCAGCGTATATCGACCTCCCGCCGACACGTATCGGAAAATATTAAATAATACTTGCAACAAATGATTGTCGAGTATCAAATGATTAAAATTAGGATCATGATACATTTACCAACAAAAAAAAAAAAAAAAATTATAATAATAATTTATAACATCATCTATACTATTCATCTTTATTATTTATTATAACTCATTAATTTTTGTCCACTTTTATTTATAATATAAAAAAAAATTCAACAATTCTAATTATGCTACAACAGTCACGATAATTTTTTTAGTTGTAACTACATCATTTTCATTCAAATTATCGATAGCTAATTTCTTTACACGCAACACATCGGTAAAATATTATTTTAATGGATTAAAAACACTGTATTTTTCGAGTGAGTCGTAAGTTGAGTCATGATTTAAGTTAAGACGGATGGCAAATTTGAAAAATTTGTCGCACATAAAAATAAGCTTTTATATGTCACCTTGTTATTCTTTCTTAAAACGTAACAATCACACTAAATATCAATTTGTTTTTATCTATGTAGCATTTTCAACCTAACTGGACTTGTGCTTATCTAGCAATCTCTAACCATTACAACAAAAGTTAGTATCAACTTTAATAGATGGCAAAGCTGAAGACGTTATAACTTCTATAAGTTAACCAAATAGCTTCAAATTCGGCGCAGAGGAAAGAGGAAAAGAGTATACAGAAAAAAGGGGGGAAGAACAACGCAACTATTGACTATTGTTTTCAATACTCAATACTTAATATAGGCGAAAATGATCAAAGGACACAACTATTTACAAAAGAGACTGCTGAATCAAAATAAATAATCGAAGGACACAACTATTTATAAAAGACACTGCTGATTCAAAATAAAAGAAAGAAAAAGAAAATAATTGAAAGGTTACAGTGAAAAGTCTTAGTTGACAGTGAAAAAATATCTTTGAAAAAGGTCACAAATAAGAAAAGTTGCAGTTCAGAGGGGAAAACGATCTCCCTAGACTTCAACATATACAGTACCGATCGAAGATGGTACTTACGAGCGTCTCGTCACCAGGATTCCGAAAATATATTATGAGCGCCGTGATGATGACCTTAACAAAAGTTATGGTCCCTCAAAGTTTTTATGCTGCCCAAGTCCGGGATCACCCTGCATCAATATTCATGACACATGATGCAAACATTTGAAGAGAAAGCAGTTTGAGACAGAAAAATGAAGTGACCAAGAACAAGAGCATAATGCATTTTCTTGCAATGGCAACTTATTGAGCAATCACCAACTTGAACAACATACGAAATATCCACCCTATACCAATAAGGCAATTCACAAGAAAAGCTATTTTTCCCCTCTTCCAGGTAAGGGTGGCTGAACATACAAGCCTCTCAAGATAAAGACTATGATATTATGACAAAAATTCAGGGGAAAAATGGTCGGTTTCTATCCAGAGTTGCTCTGTATTTGTTGCGAAACTTTCTCAGCTAGAGGCGGCTTTAACGGCTTTTTTGGCTGCATCATCCAGATCTTCCGCTGTTATCAATGTCATACCACTTTCCTGCATGTCCACAACCAACACTGCAGATGAAATATACCGTTTTTACAGAGAATAAGGTGAGGAAAAAAAATTGGAGAAGCCGGTTTACCTTCAGGATCCTCTTTCCTTGATCTACATTGGTCCCTTCAAGTCGAACAACCACTGGCACCTTCAATGCCACCTTATAAACACAAATGGGGCAATCAGCTATCGCGTAACCAGAGATTTGCTTGTTTTGAAGAAAGTTGAAATACATTCTGCATTTACCTGCTTAGCAGCATTCACAATACCACTGGCTATAACATCGCATTTCATTATTCCACCGAAAATGTTAACCAGAATAGCTTTCACTCTATCATCAGCAGTCAGTATCTTAAATGCTTCCACAACCTGCTTTGACATGGCCAGTATTATATTATGCACCAATTGCAGCGTTAATATATTGTTCGTAACAGATAATGCATATTGATGAAGTTGTCAATAAGAAAATCAACATAAATCACAAGATAACAGAAAAAAATATTTCATCTTCAGTTTAAGGCTTTAAGCATCGCAAATTTACGTAATAAACTAGAGGGAAAAAGGGAACTAATCTCCATCAGAGACATAAAAACTCACATGTGAACAAGAAGCTGACTATCAGACTTCACTGTCTTGTTAGAATCAAATAAGTTACTGAATGAACATTTTCTGAAATATCAACCTCTTGAGAAAGATGATGATAACCCTCATGATGAGGATCACTTGCTAAGTAATCAAAGGAGGATGGTTTTACAGATCACCTGATTTTCAGAAGCATTTCCACCCACATCAAGAAAGTTGGCAGGAGTTCCTCCGTGCAGCTTAATTATATCCATGGTAGCCATAGCCAATCCAGCTCCATTTACCATGCAACCAATTTCACCATCCAAACCAATGTAGTTCAAGTCCGCTTTCGCAGCAGCAACCTGTTGGAAAATAAAAGTGATTCATGACTTCATGTAGAGCTTAAATGCAGCTTTAAGCAGTTCCACTCAAAGTAACGAATCTAGTAATAGGTTCCATGTTCCTGTGCTTTAGGGAGTGAAAACAAACCCATATTATATACGCATTCTCCTCTCAAACCCATCTTTACAATTTCTCCTCTGAGAACATCATAAGCTCCTATGCAGAATCATTTTACAAGACTACTATAAGGAGTACAGTATCTGTAACTCCCAAATTTAGAAGGGAGGAGAGTGGATAAACACTTGATTAAAAGAATTATTGTTCATAAAAAAAACTTAATTAAAAAAATCATCAGACTGCCAGTATATAAGCAAAAAGCAAAGCACAACAATCAAACACACCTCCCGAGGATCCTCTTGTGATGTATCACGGAGTGCGAATATATCTTTCTGACGAAAAGCAGCGTTATCATCAAAGTTCAATTTGGCATCAGCAGCCACCAACTGATTATCAGAAGTCTCAGCAATTGGGTTGATCTGTCCAGAAGAGATCATGTCAAGAACCAACGTTACTTTTGGATGACAAACTAGAAATAGTATGCTCATTGTGCAACATATTTTCGGCGTTGGGCAGCAAGTCCCTCAAATATGTGCTTACTTCCAACATAGTGCAGTCACGTTCACAGAAAAGTGCATATAACTTCTTCACTTGTTCGATTGCCGACTGCCTATCAGCTACCTTTGGAGCTAAGCCATCCACAACCTTCGCAGCATCTTCATCTGTGATTCCTTCAAACACATCGATAGGAACCTGGTCATAGAGACTTCAGTAACATTCACAATGTCCAACAGAAATACATATCACAAAGATATCGTATGTCTGACCTTAATAATCATATCTGGATATTTTTCAGCAAGATCCTCAATGCTGGTACCCCCTTTACTGCAGGCAATTATAAGCTACCAAAAAAGAAAACACAATGAAGCAAAAAATAACACTGCTCAGCACCTTTACAGATTCAAAGCAACTATTTCATAGAAAAAGGACACGCACACAATCACATATAAAAGCTAATAAAAATCAAAATGCATCCTATATCTGAAAAGCAATATAGTCCCGAAGTGACAAATCAGCATGCAGCATTGCAGCTGCAAAAATTTCACAGAGAAGACTGCAAGACTGCAAGGGAAATGGCAGATTTGCATTAAGCCCATCACTTGAGAGACTCCCAGGCAAGAAAAGGACGTGCACAAAGCCCAAAATGGATCTTATATCTGAAAAGCAATATAGTCCCAAAGTGACAAATCAGCATGCAGCTGCAAAAATTTCACAAAGAAGCCTGCAAGACTGCAAGGGTAATGGCAAATTTGCATTAAGCTCATCACTTGAGAGACTCTCAAGCAAGTTTCTTTGGTTTATTTCACATGATAACCCTCAAATCCCATTCCAACACTTTCTATATTCTAATGCTCCTGTGTGTTCGCACCCTTTTGTCCATGAGCGACAATATTCTATAGGTGGATCTTCTGGGTTACATATGATTGATCCACGAAAGCTTGTCTCAATTAAGACTTCTCCTCTTAGCAATAAGAAGATAGTAACGATAAGTCTAGGGAGACTTTGGAGAAGTAACAGGTACAAATACTTGGGACAGGTTTAGCACCAGAATAGTACTCAGTATTCAACGATATATGATTCAATTTCAGGCCAACGATACCTCACTAAGATCTGATGCGTCTTTTCATTGAATACAAAACAGAAGAGTAATATGCAACTTGTATATTAAATGAAAAAGGAGCTGGGGCTATAGAAAATGCTTTAACAAAATATATACATATTGAGTTCAACTGGTGCAGGTGCAGCACCTGCTCAGAACATCAGATTTTATCGTGTGAGAGTTGAAAATTTTACTGGGAACATGTTTACCGAGAGGAGAACCTTCCATTGAAGAACATAAGTACCTAGGATTCTCTTCATTTTAATCCATAACTTGTTCCGTTTGACAAACAAGCAGTTAGCAGAAAAAAAAGTTGGTATGCAGTTTCCCAACCTACAGCAAACATCGCAGAATGTGAATCCCTGAGTAAGTTACCCAGCCAGCACGCAATCCAAAATGTACATCTTGGTGCTTAGAGACAAGGAGTTGCAGAATTTTTTTTGCAAAGTAGTCAAACTTGTTTGGCAGAAATAGGAAGAATGGAAAAACTACGAGTGGTCATTTTCCATTTTCGTACCACTTCAAGGCAAGACATGACTACTGAAAAAACTAGTGGTAATAACCATATCTAAGCATTGAGAATGAACAAAGATAACTCAAACAAATAATACACTTCCCATCAATATTTATGATGTTACAAAAAAAAAAAAAAAAAGAAGAAGAAAAGGTATGATCAGGGAACATACAGGACCGGCACTTTTCCGATCCAGTGTTATAGCAAAGTACATCTCATTAACGAGGGACATCTTTTCACACAAATAAACCTGTTGAGAAAAAACACAGCACCGTGTATTAACATTTGAAGGGCCATAAACTTGGTAGTCAAGCTAACAATAGAAAATAGAGAATTGATAGTATAATCACATATTAACAGGCATAAGAATGATATTAAAGGTAAAGTAGGGTCTTGAAACTGACTCTCCAAGGAGAATTATAATCAAAACCCGCAAAAGATGATACCAATTACAACTAACAAATTTACCTCTGCAAATGTCATGATCCATGGTAAAACCAAGAAGCCACTCGCCGTAAAGGGGTCAGATAGACAATTAAGCAGGATACCACCATATTTACTGGAAAACTGACCACTCCCTTTGCTTTGGCCATTTGTGATGCCTCACTAGAAGTTAATCTCTCCTTTACTCCTCAAGGAGATAGTTACTTGTAAAAAGAAGCTGGCAGAACATGCAGCAGTCGTAAAAGGAAGTTGGAGGAACAAGGGGTGTTTAACCCTACTGGGATCCGGTCAACCCGACCCGAACTGGACCTTTACCAGTCCGAGTTTCACATACACTTATCCACAAAGACATAAATCGGATAAAGAATAAATCAACTATTAATAATATTAACCAGGTTGATTGTTGGGAGAGAAGAGAAGTTAGTTTCTTTTATAAGAAACCAACCCCTTCACCAACTCCAAAATGGGTGATGTGGGATTAAAAATTTGGGTGTCCAAAGTTTCCATTGCCTAGTGAAAAGAGGTAAAAAAGCTTCTCTAAAGTTTTGTATTTTTCCACATCGACCACAAGCAAAGCTGCCAAAGGAAAAGCAATTGATTGTCAACATTTTATTACTTTCCACCATTATTCCATTATTAGCTTTTTGGCTAAAATTGGAAGTATTTTTATTAATTTATTATCAAATATAATGATATTAAATTATTAATCTTTTTAAAAATAATTTTTTTAATAGTTTAATTTTAATCGAGTAATCGGATTAACCCGGACTCGAACCCGATTACTCGGTAGCTCGAATACCCGATACCAGAGTACTCGATACGTACTCTATACCCGAGTCTTTAATACCAGAGATCCGGATATTCAGTCGGGTTGATGATCGAGTTTTGGTGACCAGGTCAGGTCTGGCCCAATCCGAGAACCCAAGAACCCGACCTGATGAACAACATTAATTATTGCCCTTAAACATATTGTTGGTAAGTTGGGTGATGGTTTAGACTTGGTAGCCATATAGATCCACAAATAGTAACCACATCAACCCCACTACAAAACCAAAACACCAAAGCACATAACCAATTAGAGAGAACTAGCAAGAAAACAATAAAACCACATAGGGAAACCATAACCATATCAACAAGGAAGAAGTTGAATAGGATTTAGGTATAAAATAAGGCAAAACCTAATCAAAGAGGACAGATATGCATGAGCGGTAGAAGGAAGAAAGAACCAACAAGGTGAGATGAATGCTCTATCTCCAGGGTGTGTGCAATGGCGATGACAAGAAAAGACCATGCACAATGGCACATGATGATGCGTGGACAAGATGGCGGTGGCACGTGGAGAAGACGGTGGCGGTGTGTGGCGGCGTGTGCGTTGAAGGAAAGCGGCGTGGTCAGAATGAACTAGCCGACATGATGTGCTCTACAACCCCTGTATGATTAAATGACAAAGATGCACCGCCTTTAATGGATTTCCAGCTTAGAGATGACTACGGACTAGGGTTTTGCGGTGGCGACTAGTCCATGTTGAAAGGGATAGGATTAGAGTTTCTCAAATATGCATTGTCAAAAGATAGGTGAGGACTAGAGTTTCTCTACTGGATCTAATACCATGTTGAAAGAGATATGAAAATAATGAGAAGTCATAGTCTAGAGACTATGCATGATATTTATAGAGTTTAAAATGATAGAGTTTACAAAAGAAATTCTAAGAAGATAGAATATAAAAAAATAGAATCCAAAAGATCAGAGTTTAAAATCCTAAATAACTCACAAAAAAAAGTACATAAGTTTTTTCACATGATGTTTGTGAAAGGGGAAATTGCAAACTAGACGCATAATTTCATCAATAGAAGTCAACAAGTTCAGCAAATTGAATAGCATAGAACTTAAATCGGTCATTGCACAATAAAATAGGATAGATTTTTTTAATGGGTCATTAAAAAAAGGAATCCGCTAAAAACGAAAAGAAATGCATATGTATAAAAATGGATGAATAAACAATTCTAAAGTGCCCATACCCACAGTTTTCAGAATCTTAAACAAGACACATGAAATTCTCATAATTATTCAGCAAGCAGGAGAAAAGTTAGAATACCAGACCTTGTTCACAATTTTCCCTTGAGCACCAGTTTGTTTAGTGACCAATATCTGACCAAGCATTTTCCCTGATGCAAAATACATGTTAGAGATCATGGAATTCAAAGAATTCAGTAGCAAGCACCGAACATACATACAAATACATGGTGTTTACCGAGATCCACAACATTTAATCACAACTACCCAAAAAGATACGATCCAAGCACAGAAGCAACTTTAATAAAAGAATCAAATGGAAGCAATAAACAAACCAAACCGATGCATTGATGCCAAAAATAGGAAAACAAGCAAGACATGCGTAATCCAAGTCTCAGTTGCTTAAAGGCCACTTGTTCCACCGATCAGATTTTTCACAAGTTATGTTATTCTCAGCACACACCAGTATATTTATACCACTGACTTCTCACTAACTACATTTAACCGAAGAAAATGAAGCATGAATGAGTCAGGATCTGTGGGAAGTATTAGAAAACCTGAGACAGGCGAGACTAGATAATCCACGTATTTATGCGGTTCAAGGAATTGAAACATAGATGATATTCACCAAAGGAGATGAGCAATTTTCTTGAGAATGAAAATCACTCAAAATGGGAGACATAGGTGTAGAATGACTCCTCCGGTGACAGAGTTTAGGATGTTGCCCCAAACAATAGCAATGACAAGAATCACACGCAAAAACACCATTTGGTAAGAGGTGAGTGCATCCAGTACATTATCCATGCACATAAAATGAAGAATAGGTAAAATGTCATAGCATTTATCATAACATGGCAATAACAGATTACTTGATAACCAAAAATGGCAATATAAACCAATGTTAGGTCAACTAGCCTAACAGGCTCGGTACATGAAGCAAGCCATTTTGGCAATGAATAACCAATCACATTGATTCAAAGTCGCTCATTCTTCTATGTATACTGAATGAAAGAAAAAGCTGCCACAATTGTTTAAAATGAGACTCTGGGTGGACATAAGCAAGAGAACCATTTTATCAGCATTCCTCCTCACCTTGTAAGAAGGCAAATTTTAGAAAAGAGGTTCAGATAACAAAAATATGCGGTGGTTATTAACCTACTGAAAAAAAACCAAAAGACAAATATACACAAGCTTATCGTGAAGACAGAGGGGATGAGGAGCAGAGAAATAAAGAGTGAGACAAGTACCGGCTGTTTCTTGGACTTGATCAATCTTAACAATGTGCACTCCACCCTGAAATCCATTTTTGAATGTTCCCAACCCTCGTCCACCAGCCAAAACTTGACTCTTAACCACAAGCTGTGCCATAAGTGTCATGATTCTTTAGCTTAATGTTCTTTTATGCCTCAGCATTCTAACAAGCAAAATCAAATTACAATACTAAATCTCAAGATTCTAATATTTTGTGAAGAATATATATCCAGTCTACTATGCAATTATTAGTCTTCGTATTCAATTAGGTCTTTAGTATCAATGAAAATGTTAAGGTGAATTCAAATGCAGAACAATTGAGAATAATTTAAAAGGGCAGACAATTGGAGTGGCACCGTTTGTAGACAAGATGAGCTAGACATGATTAAGGTGGTATAGTCATGTGAAGCGAACACTTCATATTGAGTGGATGTGAAGCAATGGAAAGATGCATATAACAAGATAGAGGAAATCAAAAGACTGGTTGAAACAAACTAATGAGGCGTATCACCGACTTACAAAGGCATGACCCATCGTAGAATGGAAATCCATTTGTGAATAAAGGTAGCCAACCCCATTTACTAACAAATTCAATTTTGGTTTAGTTCGGATACCCACTATCGAGAAATAAGTTTGAAGATAAACTAAACTTCCATAACCAACGGAAGTAGAAATGAGGATACAGTAATCTAAGCAGCTGCTTGGCTCGCTACAATTATGACATGCAGCATGGCAGGAGTCTTTTCGTTTTTGTTTCAAGAAACCCCACAGCTGGGACATGTTTGGACAATAATACTCAACTTACTAGAAAGTATGAGAGAAAACTCGATTAGTTTATCCACGAAGAAGGTAACAGAACAAAGAAAAGTGCTGCTAATCTGCTTTCCTAATACTCGATAGTAGTGGATTCAGGCCAGGGTTCATGAAGTATACCTCACTCTGGTTTGGAAAGAATTCCTTTACAGCACTCTCGACTTCAGCAAGCGAAGATACAGCAACACCTTTTGGAACGTTGATCCCATATTTGCTCATCAACTCAGCCCCCTGATTTCCAAGCAATAACAACCACCGTGAAGATACATCCACAAACACTCACACTCTTATACTCTTTCCAATCCCTTCATTAAAAAACATAGCACTATGCACACAATCTTATCGAGCTCCATCTACCATAGAATACCGAAAACAACATTTCGTTCGGCTTTTCTCGTTCTAATTGGCAAGATATTATGAAATTAAAGTAAATAAATATGATATTGTCACACATTCCAGAAAGAAATTTACTGGCAATAAGAGGATCACCACGACCAGATACAGAATCCACAGCACTCAACATGAGAAACAAAAGAGTCTAACCTGATTCTCGATCTGTTCACTTGCAATTGGAGAAACAAAAAGGCAAATGATGCCGTTTTCTGTTTCACGGAACCGAAGAACAGATAACGGAGAGTGAAAGAGAGAGAGAGAGGTTTGACCTGGTACTCGTGGATGTTGAGGCGACGGAGCTGTTGCTGTTGCCATTTCCCGGCGACGGCAAGGGAGTGAGACACCAGTCTGTTGAGCGGACCTCTCACCATAACTTCAGATCCAGCGGAGTTTGCAAACGGGCAGAGGGGCGGAGGGATGGAGAAGAGAAGAGAAGAGGAGGAGAAATCAACGGAAGAGTGATGGAACCACGGCGACTGAGGAATCGCACGGGAAAAGTAAAAGCGATCAACGGGACCCTAGCTCGTTTCCTTGCATAATGTGGAATTTGTGCTTTTTTTAACCAAAAAAAAAGGAAAAAAAGAAAACATTATGCTTTCCAATTTTATTTCAAGTTATTTTGGACATTGTCAAGGTTTTTTGTTTTTTTCCCAAAACGTTAACTTGGGTTGGAGGAAGTCTGGAAGAGACTTTTTTTATCCACTTTCAATATATATTACTCTTTTTTCGGTCATTATTTTTTAAAAAAAAAAAATAAAATTAGCCACTTAACTAATAAAAAGTCATTAATATTTTTATTTTAATATTAATTTTCTGGTCTTCTACATCATCAATGATAATGTTAAATTTTAGATCTGATTTTTAAATTTGATTTCTCGGTTTTGTGTTACATGGCCGAGGATGATAATGATGGATTTTTTCCGGATCTGATTTTGTGAGATTTATGGGTTAGCTAATGCCTTTTGTCCAGCATCATCTTAGTGAACCGAACTTCAATTTTTTGGATTTTTCATATTTCTCAATTTTCTTCAATTTTCAGATTTTTCAATCTTCTCAATCTTCTAATCGGTAAGTAAGAACTTCAATATCAATTTTCTTGGTCTCTGGTAGTGAACTAGAATTTTCTGGATTTTTGAGGTCGAGATGTAAAAATTACCCAAAAATCGATTTGGAGTTTAAATAATCATAAAATCGAGGAAAGAACATTCACATCGAATATTGAAAAATAAAAACATGTTCAAAGTTGTGATTTTTTTTTATTGATTACATCAACCTAAAAAAAACTATAGATGTAGATCTACTACCATCATGGAGATCCACCACCCACTCTCCTAGCCACAACGTCACGACAAACAAATCCGAACGATGGAAACGAAAAAGGAGAACATGATGAAGTCGATGTCGAAGTCTCAAATCTGGAGGCGAGGAAGATCAAGAAAAATGAGGAGAGAGGCTGAGATTAAAAGGATTAAATTTGTCCAAAAAAAAAATCAAGATGCTGAAAAAGGATGATTTTTTTTTAAAGATGATTAAAAAGAGAGGGGGAAGGCAAAGTGGCTAAGTTTGATAATTTTGGATTTGAATGTCTAATCATCAATATATTAAATGATATTTGTATTAAATTAATTACTATTAATATAACATTATAAAACTGGTTGTAATATCATATCCAAAATCAGTAGTGATCAAGAAGAAATAAAAGCCCACAAAAAGTCATCTTTAAGCCATACATAAATCATAATCAGTTAAACACATGTACAAAAGTCCAACAAATATAGTATATTAATTATCGACTAAGTAACATACATGTATACAGATTAATCCATATAGAAATTGATAGAAATAAATAAAAAACTGTACGATAAATAAATGAGAAACTATACAGTTTTTATTTAAAAGTCCGGTACCGGGCACCAAATAATTTAATTTAGAAGTCCCCCAAATGCACAGATTTTGCACTACGTGGAAGTTTCATTGTACAAGGACTACAGAAGATGGAATTCTTCACTTGTTCGATAGCTGACTGCCTATCAGCTACTTTTAGGAGCTTTTTATTTACACCAAACCGACAACTCAAACCACCACCATTTCCGTTCAGCTGTCTCGGCCGAACTGTTCCATCACGGTGATCAAACAGTTCGACCGATCGGACAGTCGGTAGATTTTGATCGAACAATTCGATCACTTTAACCGAATATTTCAATCAATTGAACATGTGGTAACGTGAGTTAAATCCGTGGTGTATTTAGCAAGAGCAACGCCATCCGCAATTCCTTCAAAAACATCAATAGGAACCTGGTCATATTCACAATGTCCAACAGGAGGAATACACATCACAAGAGTCTCAATGCTGATCTTAATAATCATTTCTGGGTATTTTTCAGCCAAAAATCCTCAATGCTGGTGCCCCCCTTTACTGCAGGCAATTATAAGCTATCAAAAAAGAAAACACAGTGAAGCTACCAAAAAGAACACTGCTCAGCACCTATTACAGATTCAGAACAATATAAAAGTTAATACAAATAAAAATGCATTCTACATCTGAAAAGCAATATTGTCCCAAAGTGACAAATCAGCATGCAGCTGCAAAAATTTCACAAAGAAGCCTACAGGACTGCAAGGGAAATGACAAATTTGCATTAAGCCCATAACTTCAGAGACTCTCAAACAAGTCGCTTTGGTTTATTTCACATCATAACCCTCAAATCCAAGCCCAACCACTTTCTATATTCCGATGCTCCCGTGTCTTCACACCCTTTTGTCCATGAGTGACCGTATTCTATACCCGGATCTTCTGGGTTACGTACGATCGATCCACGAAAGTGTGTATCAATTAAGACTTCTCCTCTTAGCAATAAGAAGATAGTACAGGTTTAGCACTAGAATAGTACTCAGTATTCAATAATATATGATTCAATTTCAGGCCAACAATACCTCACTAAGATCTGATAAGCCTTTTCATTGAATACAAAACAGAGGAGTAATATGTGACTTGCATAATAAATGAAAAAGGAGCTGGGGCTATAGAAAAATGCTTTAAGAAAATATATACATATTGAGTTCAACTGGTGCAGGCGCAGCAGCTGCTCAGAACATAAAGATTTTATCGTGTGACTGTTGGAAATTTTACTGGGATATGTTTACCGAGAGGAGAACATTCCATTGAAGAACACAAGCACCCAGGTTTCTCTTCATTTTAATCCATAACTTGTTCAATTTGACAAACAAGCAGTTAGCGGTGAAAAAACTTAGGGGCTGTTTGATTTGTCTGTTTTCAGTTTTCTGTTTTCAGTTTTCATTTTCAGTTTTTAATTTTCAGTAAAAAACAGAAAACGCGTTTGATTTATAATTTATAATTTGTAATTTATAATTTATAATTTATCAGGCTTTGAGCGTTTTCCGTATTTTAGGTGTTTTG
>JAOWBR010018225.1:0-14712 GCA_028571145.1 Dionaea muscipula
AATAAACAATCAATTAATAAAAACTAATTTATTTTAAAGTGTTAGATTTCAAAATTAATGATTAAAAAATTTATATTATATTTTTTTACATACCTTCCTTATATTATATGTAATGTAATATAATTCTTTTTATTTTTGTTCATAGCAGGTTTGTAAAGTTCTTACAAATTACTTGTCACATATTGATCCTCAATAGTTATAACTCCATACCATAATTTCTTTTGCCTATAATAATTAATCATAACAAGATTTGACAATCGATAAATGACAAAAACTAACTAAAAAATGGGAACCGTCGGTTCTAACCGGTAATTTTAGCCGGTTAGAACCGACGATTTTAACCGGTTAGAACCGCCGGTTCCCGGTTCTATAAATTGAAGAACCGGAACCGCGAACCGCGAACCGTGGAACCAGGAACCGCGGAACCGGGAACCGTCGGTTCTCGGTTCCGGTTCCGAACCTTGACCGTGTCTACGTGCATATTCTTACAATTTCATGTGATGTCACAAAAATCATATGTGTTCGTGTCGTGCTCGTATCATGTCTTGTATTTTATATATTTTTAATAAAAATAAATAAAAATTATATCAACATTAAACTCGTTTTGATTCTAAAAAAATTATGAATTATGATTATAATATTTTTATATTTTTTCAAAAAATATTTTTATATATGGTATATTATACATCTGAATATAGAAGAAAAATAAATAATAGATTGTGTAACATTATGTATCTGAGAGAAAGAATAACCAATGAGAATCTTTATTTTATCCATATAGAACAACCGAGAGATGAATATATTCAGAATATGTCTTGCTTTGTTATATAGACTAGAATTTACTCGTGTCTTTGGCACGATGAACATTATACCTCTTGAATCAATTAAAAATAATAATAAAAATTATTTTTAACTGTTTTAAAAAAATAAAGTATTTATCATGTCGAAGATATAAAATTTTTTTAAAAATGATCGGGATACAATCAAAAATTGGTTATTTTTTAATTGTGTAGAATCACAGTCGTTGAATTTTGTTGGGAGTGTAAATAAATATTGATGGGTGGGGTAAAAAGTAAAATTAATGATGTAAATGAATGTTGTATAGGTCTTGTTGTGTGTATCATTATCCAATTATCCCCAAATTAAAAAACACTTTTTCTTTGTATTATATACACTATCTTTTGTATCAAAATAAATATTTTTTCGTATCATTATATTTTTTTTAGAAATTCGTCGATATAGCTTCTCCGCGTAAATCATTCTTGGTTAAAAATTGGAAATTTTATTTAAAAAAAATTCCGGAGCTTGATTGGTAATTGGTTAATTTGGTTTACTCGCAGTTCGCAGATCGACGTCGAAATCAGAAACTTCCCAACATCAAACCAACCCCCCCTAAAAAGAAAAAAACCGTTGATCCCAAATCGATCAGAACCCTAATTTGGGTTTCCTCTTCCCGATCATAAAACAAGAGCAAATTAAAATTGGATTTCCCCCTTCATAGCTTCAGCAGCAGCAGCAGCAGTGGCAATGTGGCATGAGCAAGAATTTGGTGGTGAAGAATTTGTGATGGAGGCGGCGCTTTCGATAATACCGGCTTCTGTGCTTTGACATCTCCCTGATAAGCCGTACGAAAAGCGGAAGAACGCTGCTCTTGAGGTCCGGCTTTTCTTCACTATCTTCCTCCCCTTGATTGTATGAGCTCCTTGTTTAGTGATTTTCGGTCGATCATGTGTTAGATTGAAGAACTTGTGAAGCATTTGGCCGTTGCTAGGGATCATGAGAAGATTACTTCAGTCATCAAACTGTTGGCTGAGGAATTCACGTACTCCCCGCAGGCAAATCACCGAAAGGTTAGTGTCAAACCATAAAGCCATTTCTTTGATCTTTCGTAAGCTTGAACTTTTAGTGTAGGATTGGTTCTTTGACAGTTCGTATGTAAAATGTGGTGTTAGCTTATGGTATTTGGTCATTTGTGTTGGTTTTTTTTTTTTTTTTTTAATTTCATTGTCTCTTTTTTTTTTTTTTTATCAATAAAAGAAAACTCTTATTAACGTAAACAATCAGAGACTACAAGGTACATCATAGCATGACCCGGGAATCTAACTAAGTTGGCCTCCCCATAGTCCAGCACAAATCATATGCAAGCAACCAACCTAGCTGATAAAGTATCAACTAAAACTTCCCATCATATTGCATTCTCTGTTTAGGGTGGATTGATTGGATTCGCTGCAGCAATGGTTGGATTTTGTTTGAATCGCTGTGACAAGTTTGAAACAAATCTAAATCCTTCCATTCTAATGTTATAGTGCTACTTTTGAGGAGGAATGTAGACCTTTTAATTTAGATGATCACAGGCTGGTTAGGCGGTGAACAAGATTGTTAGTGCGTGTATTATTAGTTGGTTGATTGTTTTTTCCATGGAGCTATATCCTATTAGAAGATCCTCAATGCAATGGCACTGTTGATATCCCCATTAGAAGATCCCAATGACAAGTAAATTTATAAGTTCCCTATTCTTACGAAACAGACAGATCAAACTATAAATTTATAGCACTGTGTTGCAAATTCTCCTCCAAAGCCTCTCATTAGTGTCAGAAATAGGGATGGACATTTGCCTCACTCCGCATGAGATTTACCCGCAATTAGATGGGGATTCAACCGTTTAAATGGGGTAGAGCAGGGTGGGGATTCCCCATTGAAAATATGGGATATTGGGATTTTCCGCTGAGAATATGGGATGTGGAGTTTAAAATCCGCCCCACTCCTTGTCGGTTTTGACGGATGGATGAGCTCCTAGGGCCATGCTGGGTTGGTTTCATTATGCATGGTTTGGCCCTTAAACCCATTATACGTATACATCATGATATGGGCCCTATATTTATCGATAGCTAACACACTATATTTGTCGGAATTCTGTACATGTACCCTAACGGATACATATAGTCGATCCCATCAAGTGGAATTTGGTCATAAGAATGATGATGATGAACGTGATATGGGCAATGCAGTACACCACACCTCATGGTTTCTCCATTTAACCCTCTTCTTTGATGTTGGTATCTCATGTGGCTTGATTAGCCCATTTCTGCCCCGTGGTTAGTGCAGGTGGTAGATAGTCTTATTCTCTTTCCTTTTCGGATGTCTAGGTATATCCAAAAGCACTTTTATGACTACTGAAGCGCATTGGAGGACACAAGTCAAAATGATGGTTCCTTGCAGGCTATTGAAAGCCTTGCATGGTCTTTGATGGCATGCTGCTTCCTCAGGTAATGTTTAAATCTTTTGTTCGTCTCTTAAATTTTGTTGTTTTTTTCCTGAGGGCATTAATATGGTTGGCGTTGGACGACATGGCTAGTTAGAGTATCTTGGATCTAGCTCAGAATCCAACTTGAGAATTCGGTACCCGAGTACCAACTTTTGATATCTTAGTTGGAAAGGTATCTCTTGGGTGTTTCCCTCGTATATCTGTGCCTTGGTTTAGGTGAAATAGGCTTGCTGCAGAATGCTGGTTACAAGACAATAAACATCCATAGAGTTACTCTTCCTGAATTCCCTTTTTCTCCTTGGAGAAATAGAAAAAGAGAACCTTATAATTCCAATAACAAGGAGGTGGGTTTAATCAACATCACAACCCCGCAGAGGAGGCAAGGGAAGTGTCCAAACTCCAAAGGCAAGAAAAGAATAGTTGGGCATCATCTAAAGCTTTTGTCAGATGAAATGATGCCAACCTGTTCTGTGAGGGTTGTGTGGAGCTGGCACATTAGGCCTTGGGTGCACTACCCGTCTCCTGTCAAAGTTTGTTATGCCCTTTAGGATTTACTAGACACAATGTTGTTTCCTAGTACGTGCGTGTTAGGTAGCCGACAGTTAATGTACTATAATTATCGAATTTTATGTGCATGCATTCTACGGATATATGCGGATGACCCCACCTAGTGAGAAATGGTCGTGTTGTAATGTTTCTTGGTGGTCCTCTTGAGTGTGGAAAATTCTTCAACGCCCGCCAGAGAACCCGCACCATCGCCCGCATCACTCACACTCCACCCCCTTCCTTCCACTTTCCGTATTTCCCTCCCCTCTCTCACGGGCGGAATACCAGCCGTGCTCCCCAGCGGGTTCCGTAGAAAAGCCTCTGGAGTTAGGAAAAGGTAGAATCATGAAGAGCATCTCTTCAGTGGTTGTTCTTGGTGATGAATTCTATACCCACCAAAGCAAACTACCTCTTTCATCATAACTACTATACTCACCACAAATTTCCTACGTGCCCCGACCTTCCTCATAACCCAACTCAAATCCACACATACAAAGAGTGATAGACTGATTGTTTTTTCTTTTTTTCGGTTCTTGCTATTGCTACCGTGGATAATGGAATGATGATCGTGACTTTACTCGTGAGCAAAGTCAGGTCGTATAGCAAAACTCTACTCACCATTGGATTTGTACTTTGCTTTGGATTTGCCCTCACACCACTTTTTCACTTTTCTTTTTGGTTTGGGGCAGTTTCGTATAAAATTAATTATTCTCTCAAATCTCTGTACCTAAAATTTGATAGGATTTGATGCCCTACTTCTTGATATTGCTTCGATGGATTCATGGAGCTTTGATATCACTTGTTGGGTATCAAGGTAGATAAGAATTTGTATATATATAAAATTATTATAATCACATAATTTTTTTTCTTCACTTCAAACATATCCACAAAGCTATCCAACTAATAAAATATTAACCTTCACCTTAGTAAAGGATTTTACCTAAAGTCAAAACATACTAGTAAGGGTGAGACGTGTGAATCGTGATGATGAGAGCATTATATTTTTTTAGTAATCGTGATGTTTTTTAGGATTTGTTGTTTGGTTTTTGGATTTAGATGATTAGTTATTTCGGATTAATTTGATGTATTTTATAATTTTTTTTTTATTGATCTAATTTTTTCTTTTATATTATTAAAATTTTTCACTTAAAAAAAAAAAAAAAACACATGAAGGATTTGGTCTGATCTTTAATTATTGTGTTGTGGATTTTCTTGATATTCCGTGGAAGTTGACTGGTGACGTATTTGAGATTGAGAGGTACAGATTCTCAACGTCAATCAGCAACATCTTTTTTTTTTTTTTTTTTTTTTCTGGCATCAAAAAATTAAACCGAAGAGTAATTCTATTTCCCCATTGAAAATTTTTATCATTATATTACTTGCGTCATCACATCTTTATCATTTAAATTTATTATAATAATTATTATTTTTTATGTAAAAATATTAAATTATCTTTAAATCACGTCAATCAAAATATTCTGTTAAAACAAAATATTTCGATCACGGCAATTTTTATGTTCTTTTACATATAGACAGAGATATTTTCATCCATTCATATAAAATATAATAATAATTACGTAAATAAATAATGTAATGAAAATAAAATCTCGCTTAGACCAGATTCTTCATGCTTCACGGTGGGGATTTGTCGTATCCTCCCAATTCTCTCTCCAAATTTCGCCCCATCAAAACAGCGTCGCCTCTCTCCTCTGTCTCTTTATATCCCCTTCCCTCGCTCATTCCCCTCCATGCTTAGTTCAAATCCAAATAATCCAATCAACAAGCAATGGCAAGCTTGAAAACCTTCCTCGGCAGAAAGAAGAGCCAGAGTTCCTCCGCCAATTCCACCCTCGCCAGCGGCAATGCCGCCTCTTCCTCACCCGTCGGCGGGGGCTAGATCAGCCAGAGCCAATCCCGCTCTGAGTCGGTCCGCTCCAACGCGCAGATGGAGGAGATGGAGCATGTATTCAAGAAATTCGACGTAAACGGCGATGGGAAGATCTCCTCCTCGGAGCTGGGCTCAATAATGAGGACTCTAGGGCAGGAGGTACCGGAGGAGGAGCTGAGGATCATGATCGAGGAGGTCGACTGCGACGGCGACGGATTCATCGATCTAAAAGAGTTCATCGAGTTGAACACCAAAGGAGTCGACCACGTCGAGGCGCTGCGGAATCTGGAGGAGGCGTTCTCGGTGTACGACAGGGACAGGAATGGAAGCGTCACGGCGGAGGAGTTGCAGGAGGTGTTGAAGAGCCTTGGGGATGAGTGCTCCATCGCCGATTGCCGGAGGATGATCACCGCCGTCGATGTCGATGGCGACGGGGTGATCAATTTCGAAGAGTTTAGGGTGATGATGGTAGGATCGCGATTCAATGCTCGAGCGGGGGAATGATTCTAATTCAATTGATTCATTGGTTAATGCTATTTTATTTTTTGGTCCCACTAGTTGAATAACAGAGGTTATATGATATCTTTAACCATTATTGATTAGGATTTAATTTTTTAATTAGTTGCAGGCCCCATTTTTGAACGGGGGTGCGTAGCAAACCTCATTTTTTTTTCATTCATATGATGTTAAAATCTCACGAAAGATTATGAGTATCTTTTGTTTGATTTACTTTTGATATGATGAAAGATTATGGATTATTACCAAGATGGTTTTGTTTATTTTTATCTTGTATATTGTAATTGCAAAAAAAATTATTTTTGTTAGTGTCACAAATTATCGTTGAATTTTTTAAAAATTTTAAATAAATATAAACCTAATAGTAAAATAAATAAGATAGATAATGATGGGCAGAAATAGTTGTGCAATTTTACTATGCATGCATCATTACTTTATATGAAAATGTATACTCACAAGTCACAACAACAAACCAAGCAATTGATACAATATTAATCTTTAAGTAGATAATCATCATATAAATGAGATAAATATCCTGATAATATGTGGTCGTCCTCTCTTTTTTTGTCCTCTCTATCTCCCAAATGAAACCTATATATGAAACAAAAGCAAAATGTTTACGAATAACTTAAAATAAGATGGAAAAATCTGTATTATAGTTTAATATATTTTCATTTAGTATATACAGTCTCCTTCTAATGAGGGTTTTCTTTTTTAAATAGTAAAATAGACTCTTTTGGGTCATTCAATCTACAAATCAAAGGTCAAGATTATGAACAGTACGTTGTCTCACTATTCACTCACTACCAACAGTAAACAATCTCAGTTTTAATATAATTTTCCACAAAAGATCAGTACTCTTACTAATTCTTAGTGTGTGTGTATATATATATACTTTTAATATAATTTTGTTATAGATTTCCTAACATATATAGTATCTTATCTCTAAAACAAACATTGATCAAAATATATTCCATTTTCCTAATCCTTATTCTGTAGGTTTACGTCTGAAATTTGAGTTGAAATTACTAATTTTGAGTCCAAATGAAATATGGGTTTTGACTAAAATCTATCTGTTTGTGAGAACAAGAACTCATCTTTTCCCATATTTGGGTTGAGGTAGCTGGTAGACTTCTCCCATGCACGCGAAGTCAAAAAGAAAGGAAAAAAAAAAGGGGGTAAAACCGATGATTATGGGATTATTTTCTTTTTATAATTCAATGATTTTGAATCTCAATATATATCAAGCTCTTTGTCAAGAATCATAATTATGTAATGATCACGTACATGAGAAATTGGTAAAACCGATGATTATGGGATAATTATTACTAGGTCAAGCTGTCAGATGTAAATTAATTTTTTTTTTTTTTGTTAAAAATTAAAACTTCAGATAACACTAGCTACTATATAAAATGGATATGTGTTGTGATGATATATAGTCATTCGACAAATGGCATCACACTAGCTATCATATCACATGCTTTCGAGAATCAAAGTATTAGTTCAGTTCTGATCATAAAGGAAAGAAGCATTTAATTTCTTAATATATTATTAGATTAATTAATGTAATCTTTCACCTTGCTGGCTTTATATATGCTATATTTTTATGCGAATTTGCAACATACAGCAAGTTCAATCCCTCTCAGTTCCCATTTCTTTTCACCACTCCCCAGTAATTTCCTCCCTCCTCCAATTCTCCACAAACACAAAACAACAAATTGCTATATATTGCCATAATCTTTGCCATCAATTTAGAATTTTGACTAATTTCATTAATAAACTTGAGCATTAATTCATATCATCAAGAACACGATTAGTACTAATTTTATAGTCACAAGTTAGCCATTCGGTTTGAGGGTCGAGGTGAGGATGGCTTTAGTTTCAAGAGCTGGAAGGCAGTTGCAGCGTTACAACCCCAATGGTCACCATCTCGTCGTCGGGTACCTACTATATATATATACACATGCATACATACGTACGAACATATATATATATATATTTATGTTTTAAATTGCATATAAGTAAATGTAATTAAATTTTTTGTATTCACTTTCGTTAAGTGCTCTCTCTCTAAATAATATATACCACCATATTAATTTTTCTTTTTTTTCCATTGTTTTTGTTCCATGGAATTTTTACTCTTGAATATTTTTTTTCTGTGTTGTTTTTGTATGACAGGTGCATTCCATATAGGTATAAGGGCAGCTGCAAGAATGGTACTGAGGTTGAGGTTCTTGTCATCAGCTCACAAAAAGCCCGAGGGAAAGGGATGATGTTCCCCAAGGTATAATAATTAATCAACCAACAAATTAATTATTCTCTGATATGATGAAGCTAGAAATTAAGTAATTACATTAATTTGTGGATTATGATGAATACTAATTACAATCAATACTCATCTTTTTAATTATCTGATCTTAAAATAGGGTGGTTGGGAACTAGATGAATCGGTCGAAGAAGCTGCTCATCGAGAATCACTTGAAGAAGCCGGTGTTCTTGGTAGCCTTGAGGTTATCTCAATATATCAGTTTTAATTTTTCAGATCTTGTTTCAATCAAACTTTATAAAAGAATACATCTATTTATCTCAAACCATAGGCTAATTAAATTTAATTATTCATCAAGAAGGTCTATGTCTATATATCTATAGATTGTTGATCAGTATTAATTCTTTATGTAGGGTGAATTAGGTACATGGAGCTACAAAAGCAAGAGCCACGACACAATCTATGAAGGCTGCATATTTTCCTTGCTTGTTGAGGAGCAACTTGACCTATGGCCGGAGAAGAATGTGCAACAAAGGCTATGGGTAATGTGATACCCCCAATCCCGCACCGTTGTTAATATAAAGTCACATATGAAGAAGTAACGATTGATGCTTGCTTTGTGTAGATGACGGTCGGGGAAGCTGCCAAAGAAGTGTGTGGACATTGGTGGATGAAAGAGGACTTGGACGTGCTGATCCAAAGACTTGCGGCTCCAAAGACTCACGGCTTGTGGCAACCCGAAAGGAAGGAAGTGAGAGATTCTCATACCACCAAGTTCACTAACAAAGCAAAAATCAAAAACATTGAGTTGTTGGAATTGCGCTCTGTGTCGGCGGGTATAAATGAAGACTCAGACTATAACAAATCATGATCAGGTCAGGTGCATGTTTTAGTTTGTCCCTTCTCTTCTCTGGTACTGAATTCTTTGAGTAGAAAGAAAGGAAAGAAATGTGCAAACAAACATTGCTTGCTTCACAGATCAGAGCTTAGAGAAAGATCCATAGCGGTTGCAGACATCCTTTCGGTCTAATCCCGAGGTTGAATGATTACATTACCCGTTGAGCCACTAATTATAAGAACTCACACCAAAAGAAAAAGTGATCCCTCGTTTCAGGAGCCCTCTCACATAGCACACATTTGTCTTCATTAATTGAACCCCTTCTGCAAGGCCAATCTTTTATTGTGAGCCTATTTCTTTCACCTAGACAATAAATCCATGCCTTGGAATGATCTCTCTATTCAAAATCAAATTCCACCAAGGGACTGTACAAGTACATGGTTGTATAAACTCACACGGTATACAATTTTTCTGTTACATATATTTAAAGTATTTGAGCCGTGTGTAGGTTTGCGTGTGTTATCTTAATGTTTTGTACGAATGGATTCAAGAAACTAACTCCCACACCAGATAAACAAATGTAGAGTCAATTTCTCATAATCAGGGAACTACTTGTTCCAAATGAAGAAATCTCTTACATGAATAATCAATAATTATTAGTTTTATGTCATAAAATGCCCCTTTCACTGATGCCCTTTGAAATTCAAATATGGATGTAGAAGTAGGCTGGGACACACTGCTTAATATTGGCTAAAAGCTTGAAGCATATTTAGAATATTCAAAGAATTTCGGTGTAGGTGACCGCGTCATCAGGAGTTTATGTGATATATCATCAGCCCTTATCCTAAACTTTTGAGTTGTTTGCTTAAAAGACTATGATTGGGCACTCTAACGGTAAACCTTGATGGTTAAGTTGCTAATTGTGCTAGATATGAGCTAATGGGCTATTTGATAAGAGTGACATGACCTAAACAGTTGCTCTGCGTTAGGCTGTCATATTCTTAATGTAAATTTTGAAAGTTAATATTTTTTACAGATTCAATCACTAGAAAATAAGGAATTTCAAGCAGGAAAAAACCCACAAAAAAGCAGAAAAGGCAGGTCTGCTACCCATGAAAGCGGAAAAGGCAGGTCTGCTAACTTTCCTGATTATGTCTACAATATTGTTTACCTCCTGTGCTAAAAAACTACTTCATTCCTAACCATCCATGTGAAATAAACAGTTGCAGCCAGTGCTATTTGTTTACCTCATGTGCTAAAAAAACTACTTCATTCCTAACCATCCATATGCGATTGAATTTCTATGTCTTGTTTAAAGCTGCTCTTGTTCTTTGCATGGATTATTGTTTGATATAGTACCACTGGCTATTTGATTGGGACATACATTGATTTCTTTGCCCTCCTGTCTGTTGGTAATCTTACGGCTGCCTTCAATTTCTGCTCTATCGCAGTCATCTTTACCTTTTTTTGCATCATGAATTATTTCTGTGCAATGACGAGCCCTACTTTGTTACAGTCCCAGCTCTTGTGCTCATGTGAGCACCACCTTGGGGACCTAAATGAGCTGCTGCCCAAATTGGACAACAGCTTCAAATCTAGAGGAGATGTAGGACTTCTAACTGAGTCACAATCTGTGACTGCTAATGTATCTGTTTGAGGCTCATCTTTCATCCCATGGCAAAGCTGCCAGCTACTGCCACTGCTAATGTGGTCTTTCTCTCTTTACTGCTGTGGTGGTAGTTTCCCCTTCTGCATCTAGAAACTCGAGAAACTTCAATGCTTGCTTTTTCTTATTACTTCACAAGTTTTTGATCAGTTGTGGTGTTGATGTGGAATGTCAAATCTGGCTATTTCACCAATAGTTTCAACTTTTTGTAATACGCTAGCTAGCAAGTTCTTCCCTTTTATATATTGGCAGCATAGCTTTCGTACAACTGGCTTAGGATTTTGTTACTTCACAGTTTACAGTCAATAGTCTTAGTTGATGATGCGAAACTGATTGTTCCCTGGTTTCCTCTCCTTTTTTTTTTGGCGTTTGTGAAATCAGTAAATTAGCCTTTGGAGTTTGTTTATGCATTGTGTTACTTTCTGGTAGATTTTTTGCCTGTTGAAGGGTAGGGGTTTAGGTAAAATCAAGTAAAAGCTTGTACCAGGATTGCAGTTCCACTTGTAAAGCTGGAATCTCTTTAGACTTCGAAGCCAATGTGTCCAGTGCAGAAATCCAGACTAGATTATAAGGAGCTAATATTTTTGCATTTATATTTTTAGAAATTACTGCCAGTACATGTTGCCATAGTGCATTTTATGCTAGAGAAAATGTAATAACTAGTATTATTTACTCCTCCAGTCTTTCCAACTGACTTTGTTGCATCACTATCCAGTCTATCCCTTGTGCATATGTCTCATTGAAGAAATTTTCTTACGAATTGTTGAAGTATAAAACCAACTGAGCTTGTGATAGGAGTTGATTTTTTAACATGATATGAGAGCTACCTTGTCTAAATCGTCATGAGTTCGAATATTTTTATCCCCAATTGTTGTTCCTCCAATTATTGTTGTTGTTGTTGTTGTTATTGTTGTCTGAGCTTGTGATAGGAGTTGATTTTTTAACATGATATGAGAGCTATCTTGTCTAAATCGTCATGAGTTCGAATATTTTTATCCCCAATTGTTGTTCCCCCAATTGTTGTTGTTGTTGTGGTGGTGGTGGTGGTGGACGCGCGTATAGTTCACATTTCAAGTCTAGTGGACTTTCACGCGAGGGGGCGTGTTGAAAACTTGAAGTATACCACAATTTCCTGAACCTCTTACTATAAGGTTGAACTGGTGGTAGAATTGGTTTTTTGACACTAATATTTACAAAGGGTCTAATATCACTCCTAACAAATATAATACAGGTGGCGGTCAAAGCAGTCTGATCGAGATGGATTAAAGGGCATGTATAGAGTGGATGTTGACATTCCTGCTGTTCAATGGGCCAATATCACAAAATTTTATGATGTCCTTGTCTTCAACACTGGCCATTGGTATGATGCATCTTCTGATTCTTATCTTTCTATAAGCATTCATTGCATGGTATGCCTTGGCCATTGTTGTCTACAATTCTAACAAGTGCTCTAATGATACTCATTCATAACCCATTCTTGGCAAGTTTCTTGGCTTTTATTGTGTAAAACACATTTCCCCACACAACTAAATGTACTATGTAAAAACTTTTCAAAAGTGGGTTTTTAATGAGTGTCCTCAGGCCTCAAGGAAAATTGTTAGGAAAAACCTTCACTATCTGATACTATCTGTACCAGTGGTAAGAACTCAGTAGATATAGTGGATGGCGGCTAGCTAATCCACGGATAGTATGGAGGTAGAATCATAATTCAGACACATTTTTCTTTTCCAGAGAAGAGGAACAGTGCTAATTATGTTTTTCTGGGAATGCAATGAGATGATGAGGTTCATGGCATGCTCAAGTTCCAGTTTCTATGTCAACTGCCTGAAACCCTTTGATTTTGTTGATGACTCTTCAATTGGTTTTTTAACAGGTGGGGTCATCATAAGTTCCCGAAAGAGACGCCTCTTGTTTTCTATAAGAGTGGGCGCCCTATAATTCCTCCTCTTGATATCTTTGATGGACTAAGAGTCGTGTTAGCGAATATGGTATCATACATTGAAAACGAAGTTCCAAGTGGCACGCTTAAGTTCTGGCGCCTGCAATCACCACGGCACTTTTTTGGTGGCGAGTGGAATCGAAATGGCAGTTGCTTGTCTGATGACCCTCTTGACGAAACCCAGGTATGATTTTCACAGTTGCCTTTGCCAAACATTTAAGGTGGTAGCTTTTTCCTCATCATAGTGTTTTATGTCCTAAAAGAGTGACGCCCAAATAGCTTGACTTGTGGTTTGATCCTAGCAATAACGGAGTCAATAAAGAAGCAAGGCAGCTCAATCATCTGATTCAAGACGTGTTACAAGGAACAACTCTTCAGTTGCTCGACCTGGCTCATTTGAGTGAGTACAGGGCAGATGCACACCCAGCCATCTGGCTTGGGAAAAAAGATGCAGTTGCAATCTGGGGGCAGGATTGCATGCACTGGTGTCTGCCTGGTGTTCCTGATACATGGGTCGACATTCTGGCAGAATTGATTCATCACAATTTTGGTGGCAGCTGATATTTGGGAATCTGTACAACAACAATAACAACAACAGCAACAACACAGCCACTTTCTACTGGGTGGAGGTCGGTCACACATATCCATAGGATACATGCACACAAGATTTGACAATTTTAATGTGTTGGCCGTGAGCTACTTAACACGCATTTGTCAAAGCATTCAACTTTGTTGTATATTTGAAGGATTTAGAAGAGAGTTCTTTCACCCGGTTATGCATTGCTGCTTCGGGTGAGCAATGGCAGAAGATGGGTGGAATTAGCTTCATCTTTTTGTTTTCTAGTTTGAGGAGTGGCTAGGATCTTAGTCGAGGCTTTCCTTTCTGAGTTATCGGTTACCCTGCACCGCGGTCTACTGGAGAAGACTAGTTTGTACCCACAAGTGATTGTATTAGTTCATTAGGAAGATCACATGAGTGTAGCTTAGTGGTGTGTTATCTGTACAAACTTCACTGTGTATTGGGTAATGATATTTAGCTGATGATCAGAGCTTTGTGCGATTTGGTTTTTCATGAACTTAATTATTCTGCAGAATTTGAACTTAGAATGACATAGTATAATGTAGGGTTGCTTCACAGACGGATAGACTATGTTGGACCAACTAGGTACAACACAACTTTGTCGTCATCATCATCAAAACTTTGAACTTCGTACTTGTGAATTTTCTTTTGCGTACTATTCATGATACATAAACAAATGTAGTAAAATTGTTCTATTTACCTCCCTCGGGGAAAAAGGAATAACAATCATGGAGAATCATGTGATCACCATTCACCAGCATTTTCATTATCCCAACGGATAAAGTAGAAGGCCAGGTCAACACTCAACAGGGCTCCTGTCTCCAACGCATAGAATAGAAGCCTGTGAACCTCTGATGAACACATTGGCATTTCATAAGCTGCAAGTTGCAGCTGGTGAGATATTCCATCTCCAAATTTCAATTCTGACCCACAACCACACAGGCCTCTTTCAATCCCCTGGGGGAAAAAAATCTAAGCTTTTGAACTCCGGCGCTCGGCTCTTGCGGTTCGAGATGATGGTTTTGAACTTACCCAATTGGAGATCGCTTCTCTGTTGTTGAAGTAAACTGCCCAATGATGGAGCCCACATTTCGCAACCGAACTTTCAAGGCAATTGTTGTTTTTCCCATATGATTTTTTTGTGATGGTTGGATCCCTCTTGTTTTTTTTGCTCTTCTTTGTCCGAAGTTTCAGCTTCACTGTTGAAG
>JAOWBR010018336.1:0-16462 GCA_028571145.1 Dionaea muscipula
AAAATAAACAATTATTAACAAACAATTATAAATAAATTAGGGGACTAGCTTTGTGGTCGGTTAGTTCAACGGGTGAGGAGTGTTCGAAATCGAAAAAAACTGTAAAAAATCAAAATTTTACCTTGAAATACTCGTCTTTATAAGAAAAATCGTTCGTTATTAGTAGAATATGGATGATAAACGTGAAAATTAATATTGAACACTAAAAATGATTAGAAATAGAGATTTTACAATTGTATATCAAGAAAGATATGAACGTTTAAATAAATATGAAAGAAATGAACTGTTTTAATAATATTAAAAGAAGATTAGAAGTGTTATGAAAATATTTAAACAAACTAAAAATATTTTGAAAATATTTTTTTGTTTTAAATTAAAGGATAATTTTGATAATTTAAAAAAAAAAGGATATTGCGTATAGTTAAAAAGGTTCGTGCGTTTAGGTCCATGTATTAGGAATCCAAACCATGGTCATTCCATATTTGCTGCTTCAAATTTGCCCGCTGAGGAGGAATATCCTCAGGCCCAGACGAGGGCAGATCAAGTAGAGGCAGATCGACTTTCCATTTGCAGGTCCCTACCCTAATAATTTTTTGATGCCCAAATGAGACAGACGTAGAAGCTGCTTCAATTCAACTTTCAAACAGCAAAGGAAACTGCTTTTCCAAATTTGTTTTCGAAAAACAAAATCTCGCGGAACATGATTTTGACTTGTGCCCGCGTTTTCGAATCATCCCATTTCATCAAGGCTGCTTCTCCTCCTCTTCTTCTTCATCCCCTCCGGCGCCAACCCATTTCTTACTATTCCCTCGGTCGTGTGATCGCAAGATTTGAATCGTTTCACAATCTCAAGTTGTACTAATAATTTGGGATTTTCGCTTTTTTTGGAATCCCAAATTAGGGTCGCCCTTCTGAAAATCTTTTGAAATCACTTCAGTAGCTAGGTAGCCTTCTCTGACGATGAATTCTGCCTCCGGTCGAGCTCAATCCTTTGGTCAAACAGAGATTAATTGGGACAAGTACGCACATCTACCCTTGTGCCCATTATTCCTTTCTTTTTTTTAATTTCATTTTCTTGTTCTTTGATTAAGTTTGCGGCGATTGATGTTAGGGCTGATTCCCGATAATTAGATGATTTTGGGTCATTGTTCTTCCAAGAAGGGATGCTATGGAATTTGTTTCATTTCTGTCTGTGCTGTATTTGGCTTTGGGGAGTTGGGCTTTTGGGGGGTAGGAGGGGAGACGCTCCATGCGTCTAGCAGTCGAGTTCCTTTGCATAAGAGTTTTGTGTTCAATGGAAAACCATGCTTCAATTGTCGTTGGAGGGGGAAGACACTCCATGCGTCTAGCGGTGGAGTTCCTTTGCATCATAGTTTGTGTTCAATGGGAAAGTACGCTTCAATTGTCATTGGAGGTGGGTAACATCCAAACGTCTCACAAAGGGAAATTGATCACCGTTCTCTTTTCTTGGGCTTATGAAAAGCTTGTTGAAGATGTGAATGATAAATCTCATATTAGAGAAATACAACTCTATAAAAGGGTTTATAAGAGTTTGAGCTAACTCTATCTATTATCTATTGGTTTTAGATGTAAACTCTAAGGTATTTTATCATGGTATCAGAGTGGGTTAGCCCAAGTATAAAAAGCTCAATGACCACACACTGTTTCACGTTACCCAAGTTGTCCATGTATTAGATTTGAGAATTCACCACACACGCGGGGGCATGTTGACAATGTGAGATTAACCCACATTGGAGAAATATGACTTTGTAAACTGATTTATAAGGGTTTGGATCGAATCCATTTATTGTCAATTGGTTTTATATATAAACCCCAAGCTATTTTATCAGGATTCCTACCGGGTTTGCTAGTTGGCTTAGACTGTTTGCCCTTACAGAAAAAGGGAGTGGAAGAATAAGGAAGTAGTTTCTCTTCCGGGTAATTTTCATGATGACGATGTGAATGGAGCGAAATGTAGAAATATCATCCATGGGGTGGGACATTGTGGCAGAACTTCTCCTTCCATTGTTTCCTTTGCCCTCACCCACCTTACTTTTCAGCTCCTTCATATAAGTGCACGGACAAGTAGACAAAATGTTCATGGTCTGTTTCAGTGGAAGAAGTTATTGATTTATAGAAATAGATCATGCTGACATACCACATTACGAACACAGAATGATGTCGCAATTAAAAGCACGCATGAACTCAGACATCTTGATTCTAGCTTGCCAACTTCACAGCACACCAAAAGAAAGTGTAGAAAAGAAACAACCTAGTTAGATTTGAACTGTTATCATTGAAGGATGGGAAGGCTTGTATTAGGAGCTCTGCTCTTTTAGAAAACTCCCGGCGAGTGCTTTTACTGCTGCTTGATCTTTTGGCCAAGCAAGTTAACTTCCTGCAGAATACATGAAGCGGTGCTTCATTTAACTTAGTGCATCCGTAGTGATACACCACAAATTTAGAGATTTATAAAGTATGAATAGTGAGAGTATTGTGTAATGATGTTTTGAGTGAATGATAATTAGATGTGTGAATAGTGAGAAAGTGGTGTAATGATTCTTGAAAAAATGGATAGTACACACCAAATTTAGAGTTTCAAATTGAGAATGATAGAACTTTGAAGAATTTTAAGTGTGAATAGTGAGAGCATTATGTAATGATTGATTGAGTGTGGATGGAAATTAGATGTGTGAATTGTGAGAGAGTGAATATATTGTACTACTACGGATGCTCTTATAGACAAATAGCGACTCTTAGACCGTTCTTTTTCCTTATTTGTTATGGAGTGCTAAACATGTTATAGTAAATTTGTTGTATAGAACATTGACGATAGTCATTTGAGATGTGTGCTTTAGATGTCTTGTGGAGCATATTTTCCCCTTATGTGCTATGAATCATGAAGGAAGGTACTGCTTCATGGATTTGTTATTGATACTAATTTTATCTGGCCTTTCCCCAATGACTGCTGAGGCTGCCTTTTCTTTACCCAGGAATTGCATCACTTAACTACTTTCATTTGGGAAATGTAGGTAGTATCCTCTGTGTGTTATGGTTGTTGGAGAGCATATTGGGATTTGGGCAATTCAAAGTTGCCCTGTATGTTTATCTCATTTGGATGTACTCTTGTTTTACACTATTTAGTACTACATATGTTGAAATCTAGTTTTTTTAGTAATTCTGTGTCTATTTTTGTTCTGTATGTCAAAGAAGGAGAACCTTGGACTAGAAGACCACTAATATCTTGGTGACAAATGCCTTCCGTCTCACATGGGATCAAAGTTCCTTTCTTGACGAGTGCTCTATATGTCATGCTATGTAGAAAAAAAAAAGCAAATGAATGTAGTGTAGTTGAGTTGTGGCAGTGACAGGATTTATTGTGAGGCTAAGTTGTGATTAAAAATCTCCCACCCGGCACCCACTGGAAGGCCAATTTCCTTTTCTCTGTTTTCTATTTTGTCAACTCACCGTAGCAATGATATGACTGCAGTTTGGGGTGCGTTTGACATTGATCCTTTATCTTGATACTATTAAAATGGTGAAAGTACTTAGTATGATATCCTATTTACCTTGCAGGCTTGATAAGACAAAATTTTATGTTGTGGGAGCTGGTCTGTTTACAGGAGTTACAGTCGCATTGTATCCAGTGTCTGTTGTAAAGACTAGGCTGCAGGTTGCGTCAAAGGACGTTGCAGAGAGAAATGCATTTTCAGTCGCCAGAGGCATACTCAGAAATGATGGAATACCTGGTTTGTACAGAGGATTTGGCACAGTAATCACTGGAGCTATTCCTGCCAGAATCATATTCCTTACTGCTTTGGAGACTACAAAGGTGGCTGCTTTTAAAGTGGTTGAGCCATTTCACTTGTCCGAAACTTCACAAGCTGCTGTGGCAAATGGAATTGCTGGCATGCTTGCATCACTTAGTGCACAAGCGGTGTTTGTTCCGGTCGATGTGGTATGTGCTTTTGGAACTATGAATCAGTTGTGGTACACTACTCTATAGTGCCGTTTGAGGTTTAAGGTTTGTGTCATTGATAGGCTGAAACAGAAGCATCAAGTCAAACTTTCTAATCAGGCATTGGGTCGGTAATAACATTCTGTCTTTGGAGTATGATTTCGATTCGATCACTAATATATTACCTTGGATGATGATAGTAGTGAAGTGGGAGTTTAATGGACTTGTATCATTGTGTCCCATTAGCAGCATATTTCTTCCCCCATCTCTTCATTGTACTAGGAAACTGAATGGGAAAGGAGGGAATCTTCGCTTTCCTAAGTTTTACGTTGATCCAATTCCTTCCCGTGTAATTTTTACGTTACTGATATGGTTGGAGAGGAACATTTCCTTGGTATCTGACAAGCACTTTGAGCTAAATACTTTGTCCTTCCTTTCTTGGATGGTTTCCCTGAACAGGTTAGCCAGAAGTTGATGGTACAAGGATATTCAGGCTACACAAGTTATAACGGTGGTCTAGATGTTATCCGTAAAGTGGTCAAGTCAGATGGTATTCGCGGACTCTATAGGGGGTTCGGCCTTTCAGTTATGACCTACTCACCATCTAGTGCTGTATGGTGGGCAAGTTATGGTTCCAGTCAACGGTTGTTTTGGGGGTGAGGTCTTGTCTCCATCTTTTCTTAATTTTCTTGAAAAAAAAAAGAGAGGAAAATCATAAAATGGGCCGAAGCAGAAGGCATGAAAGTGTCCAATAATCCAGTGAGCCATTTAACTTGTCCTCATCAAGTAGTACACTGATTCTCCTTTAGTTAATCACTGCTTTAGCTTCATATAATGTGTTGAGCCTTGTTTCTTCCACTCCACAGGCTATTAGGTCATGGAACTGAGCATGAAGATTACACTCCAAGTCAGTGGAAAATTGCAAGCGTTCAGGGTGTGGGTGGAGTTGCTGCTGGTGCTACTGCATCACTCATAACAACTCCGTTGGATACCATTAAGACTCGATTACAAGTATTGATTGCTTGCTTGCTTGCTTCTCGTGGTGTGAATGCTAAATGCTGCCGGTGTTCCGTTTTGTTTGTCGGGGTTTATCTTTTGGTAATTAATTTTACAGGTAATGGGCAACGAAAAGAGACATGGTGCGGTTCAAGTTGTGAAAAGCTTGATAAAGGATGAAGGTTGGCAAGGTTTGTATAGAGGGCTTGGTCCCAGATTTTTCAGTATGTCGGCATGGGGAACCTCGATGATATTGGCCTATGAATATCTAAGTGAGTGTGCTTCTTCTCTCAACTAACTCAAGCTGTTAAATTATTCTCTCTACTCTACTCTACTTGTTCATTTGGGTACTGAACTGAACTGAACTGAACTGGTGGACTTCACTTGGTTGCATCCAAATCCAATCCACCATGCCATTGATGCTGATCTTACACCGTTCCTTCTCCAGAACGACTATGTGCTATCAAAGAATAGACTGACTGGTGAGCCATCAAATGACAAAATGATTTGGGCTTGGTGCATTGCTGGGTTCGTCCGGTCCGACCTCAGCTGCTATGTCATTACCAATATCTGGTTCGCCTAACCGGGTTTGTTCTCTTCATCTGGAGTAGTATTTTAGTTTAGTTAGGTCTGCAGTATAAACTCCGTTGTTCATCTCGTCGCTGCCATGGCCTAGTAGTAGCAATTGGATTACTTTCTTGTTGCATGGTCAGCCAGGGAGGGCTCGTGATTCTTTCTATTTTCGCCGTGATGAATAAGAATGGGCTGTAGAGGTGATTTTCACAGGTGAAATTACTCTTAAGTCAGAGGCTGCCTGTTTTCTTCTGTACAAGTCCTCTAACTGCAGATTCATTCTTCTTGGCTTTTTCCGTATTCTTGCTAGAGGGATTCGATTGTAAACAGTGAATCATGTTAAGGCCCTTAAGGGTTGCAATTGCATTACGGCTTTCTTCTATTGAGATTTGGTCATGAGAATGATAAATCACTGTTGTTATCTATATATTGTGAATTGATAGGAAAGGAAGGCGCGGTGGAACATGCAAATCATATTTGAAAAAAAAGAAATGGATAAAAGAGGTGAAAATTATTCATATAAATAAATATTTTACAAATTGTTAATTCACTATTTTGATGAATATTTAATATTTTTATACTCAAATTATCCTTACCCTTTCGTGCAACACAGCACCACTTTGGTTTATAACATTAATTTTCATCTCTCTTAGTCCCCCAAATCCAAACATACTGTAAGCAAACTCACCACACATAAATAAATTAATAAACAAACAATATCGAAAAGATAATTTAAGGGTAAGAAAAGCAAGTCCTTTGTTGTTTTGTTTCAACTTTCATTGGATCTCTTTATCCCCTCACGATTAATTTTTTTAAAAAAGCATATAAATCAATTTTAAAAGCACCAAAAAGAAGGCCTGCTCGGCCCAAATAGGTAATTCGATGGGCCGTGGGCTGTGTTGGGCAGAGATCACGACTGTTTTTTTTTTCTTTCCCTTTCTTTTGTAGGTTTTCATTTCTCATTTCTCCCAATCAAAGCATCACATGAAATTCCCGGCAGCACCGGCCAATGGCCACTGCATTTCCCGGCAACCGCCGCCGCTGGGCCGCCGCCATTCAATCCCCCTCTTCTCCTCGCTCGATCCGATCATGCAACATGTTCACACATTCAGACTCCGAATCGGCGCCCGATGGCCGGCGATGAGAAAATCAGCTTCCATACTCCGTCTCGGTGAGTCCATCCTCTCTCTCTTTTCCTCCTCCACCTCATCCTTCCCCGGTAAACCTTCCATTTCCACTGCAGCCACCGCGGATCCTCAACCTCCCCTCGACAACCTCATCACCTCCCAGCTCCTCTCTATCCTCTCTCTTCCCAGCTGGCAAAAACACCCTTCACTCAATAAGATAATCGCCTCCATCTCCCCTTCGAATGTCGCCTCTCTCTTCAGTATCCACAATCTCAATCCACAGACTGCGTTTGCCTTCTTCAATTACCTCTCCCAGCGTCCCAATTTCAGACTCAACGCCTATACGCATTCGTCGTTGATTAGCCTCTTGATTAAGGCAAGGAGCTTTGCGAATGCCGAGCGGGTTAGGATTTCCATGTTGAAGTGCTGTGCTAATTCTGATGAAGCGAAGTTTGTTTTGGATTTCTTGAGAAAATTGAATGATATCGATGATGGGGAGGGACGATTTAGGTTGGACGTCAAGTGCTATAATTTGTTGTTGATGTCGTTGTGTAAGTTTGTTTTGATTGATGAGATGAAGAGTGTATATAACATGATGTTGGATGATAGAATTTCGCCTAATATCTTTACGTTCAATACGATGATCAATGGGTACTGCAAATTGGGGGATGTGGTGGAGGCCGAGTCGTATATAAGGAAGATCTTCCATGCGCGGTTGAATCCAGATACGTTTACTTACTCATCCTTGATTTTAGGACATTGTAGGAATAAGGACGTTGATCGTGCTTCTAGCATTTTTTATGCAATGCCTCAAAAGGGGTGTAGAAGGAATGAGGTTTCCTATAACTACATGATTCATGGGCTCTGTGAGGTTCATAGGATTGATGAGGGCCTTAGTTTGTTGTCTAAGATGGGGGAAGACAATTGTAGGCCCAATGTGCGGGCATACACCGTGCTCATCTCAGCATTGTGTAGGGCAAGAAGGAGAGGGGAAGCTATGGATTTGTTTAATGAGATGAGAGTAAAAGGTTGTGAGCCAAATCTTTATACTTACACAGTGTTGATTGATAGCATGTGCGAAGAGAAGAACCTTGTTGAAGCCAGAAAGTTGTTCGATAAAATGACTGCGAAAAGGTTGGCTCCAAATGTGGTGACTTATAACGCATTGATTGATGGCTACTGCAAGCAGAAGGAGATCGACTCTGCTTTGGAGATTTTCAATTTGATGGAACAGAATAAGTGTAGTCCTAATGTTAGAACCTACAATGAACTGATTTGTGGGTTTTGTAGAGTTAAGCGAGTGCCCATTGCTATGGTGATGCTCACTAAGATGGCGGAGCGTAAGCTTATCCCTGATCTAACCACATATAATTCCTTAATCCAAGGGCAGTGCAGAGAGGGCCATTTAGAAAGTGCATTCAGGCTCCTTGATATGATGAAGGAATCTGGTGTTCAACCTGATCATTTTACTTACAACCTTCTAATTGATGCTCTATGCAAAGGAGGTCGAGTTGAAGAGGCTCGTTCTTTATTCGATTCCCTTCATGAGAATGGCCTGGAGGCAAATGTTGTAATCTTTGCAACGCTAATTGATGGTTATTGTAAAGTGGGTAAAATTAATTGTGCTCGTGCTTTGTTTGACCAAATGCATGTCATGAAGTGCTTGCCAAACTCATATGTGTACAATTCGCTGATGAATGGTCTGTGTAGTGAGGGGAAAATGCAGGAGGCTCTATTGTTACTGAAGCAAATGACAGATGCCAAGGTGACACCAACAGTAATTACCTATTCAGTAATGATGAAAGGATTGCTGAAAGATGGTTCTTTTGACCATGCACATAGGGTTCTTGACCAGATGATTTCCATGGGTTGTAAGCCTGATGTTTGCACTTATACAGAATTTATTCATGCATATTGTAGCCGAGGTAGGATGGAGGAAGCCGAGAAGTTGAAGGATGAAATGACTGTTTCTGGTATATTGCCTGATGTTGTTACTTATACTGTACTAATTGATGGATATGGAAATCTTGGATTAATAGGTCAAGCCTTTGACTTGCTAAAATCCATGATGGATGCTGGATGTAAGCCTTCACACTGCTCTTTCTCCATTTTGATGAAGCATCTGTGGAATGGGAAGCGATTGTTGGGAAGTGGGAAAGGCGCACATTTAAATGCCGACTCTGTTGATGTTGCTAATGTCTGGAAGTTGGTGGACTTTGAAACAGTGATCGAGCTCATCAACAACATGGAGGAACATGGTAGTGTGCCTAATCTTGACACGTACAGAATACTTACTGCTGAACTTTGCAGAGACGGACGATTAAAAGAAGCTCAAGGTTTGGTTGATTACATGCAAGGAAGAGGAATATTTCCTGATGAAAGAATTGCCAACTCTCTCATCTTGTGTTGCTGCATGTTGGGAATGCTTGAAGAAGCATTCAAGTTGGTGAATTCCCTGGTTGAAAGGGGTCAATTACCAAGCCTAGAGTCCTATAGGATGCTTATTTGTGCATTATATGACAAAGGATCCGAGGAAAAAGCTGAGGCAGCTTTTCGTAGTCTGCTCGGTTGTGGCTACAATAACGATGAGGTAGCATGGAAGCTTCTAATTGATGGGCTTCTTAAGAAAGGCCTTGTAGATAGATGCTCCGAGCTTCTGAACATAATGGAGAAGAAGGGTTGTCAACCCCAGTCGCTTACTTATACAAAGTTGATTGAGGGTATTATTGGTGGCTGAGCAACTGCTATACATGTTTTTCCCTAACTTCTGTCAACAGGAATCTGCCCGTTCCACCTTATACTGATCAGCATGGATCTTTGTGTGATGCAGCCTCTGCAACATTCATCAACATTCTGGAGAGGGCTTTTGGCATCAGTGCCTTCAGGTATCCCCACTGCTGTCTGAATTCAAGCTGTTGAGTCTCTCCTTGTCTCATAGGGCTTCTCCCCTATGTGAACTCATGATCCCCATACGAGTGCTAGGGCTTTGGAATCAATTGTCTTATGCTTGATGCCTTTGCAGTTGTATTTTTTGGTGTTTGTTTGAATCTCTTTTTGCTTTGATTCATCTTGCAAAATATGCATGCGGTATGCTTAATTTTCGATGAACTGCAGGATGCAGTTTGCCTATAATTTTGGATGGGCATTTTATAGTAGTTCATAGCTGCTTAAATTTTCATAATAAGGTTGCGCTCGGCTGCTGTACTTTTTGCTTCTGCAAGTACAGATTATATCTGATGACTTTGAGGGGAGTATCACTATGTTCTGTGAAAGAGTGATGTGCATGTGTCATGAAATTTACAGTTAGAGATCCGCTCATTCTTTATATCATTTTTTGTCGTGTTTTGTCTTAAGCTGATTTATTCTTTCCCATAGCTCGCATAGACAATTTCTAGTGGTTGGCAGGTTGAAATAATTTCTTTTGTTATCCAAATTTCAGGCAGGAAAAATATTTGTTGCATTGAAAGGGGAGACTGGAGAGCATAAGCACTTTATGTGAAAGTTCCTTTTTCAGTAAACATGCTGTCTTTTTCCAGGAAAAATGCACATGGGTGATTGTACCTCAGTGACAAGTTAGATGGTCCCTTTTCCGGTGAGTACGCAAGGTATTTGTATTATCTGGTTGACCTAACTTTGTGTAGCAGCATGAGACTAATTCTTTGGTAAATTTAAAGGAGATGGAAGTGTACATGGATAATAGGTCCTTTTTTTTTATAACCATATTAACAATAGGTAATTGGATGAAGAAAGTAGACCACAAAGATATGATGACAGCAATGACTACAATTTTTTTTCTCCAAAAATCACACTAGAGCAGCTATGACCGTTTTGTGCCTTCTATTTTCATTCCATAGTGTTGGATATTGAAAAAAGTTGAATTTGACAGTCGTTGGTTTTACTCTGACGTGTTAGGAAATGTTGGCATAATTATGTTCCCAGGTTTAAGTAAATTGTTATTGAGAACATAGTAGTGTACGTGGATAGTTGCTCCAAATTTGGTTGATTGAATGCATCGCATATTATGCATGGAGACAAAACCAGGTTGAGTGTTCACATCAACTGTGGAATGACATGTCTAAGCTCTGATCTCGTTTGAGTAGGTTATGCAAACTATCAATGGCAGACATCATATGATAGGTGAAGATTCTGGCATCCATATCCAAGGGGGAGCTTTTTCCTCTGAAAAAAGGTGAAGGAATTGATCTTCGGGATGCTGACAAAGTTACTAGAGAGCATTATGCTTTTTTTTCAGCTTGATTGGAGTTGTTATTGCTGCCTGAAGAAACTGTGCTTCGAAAGACCCATGAGGTAAAGTACTGTCTACTTCTGAAATGTTGTATGGAAGTTAGAAGTATAAGATTTGTGTTGGTTATAATTGACAAGGGATTTGAAAGCGTAAATATTAGTACTGATTTATTCATTCTCAAGCTCTGGTAAGGATGTTATTTAAAGGCAGTGGATACCAATCATTAAGGATGCCATGTACACAAATTCCGCCTATTTGACACAAATGCCCCATGTACACAGATATTTCTCTGTATTTCACAATCTGCAGATTTTCTGTCACTTCCTATGATATTTTTCCAGTGCTTGTTAGGGTGAATGCTGTGATGATCCCCTGAAGTTTAGAGGTCGATTTCCTAGACATCGGACGAAAATCAGTTCAAAGGACAGAGGAAGAGGGGAGAAGAAGTTGAGATAATTCAATGGGATTCTGATGTGTTACCCTTGGCAGCTTATAACCAGCACAAGCTGATGTTTACAAGGCTATTCAATTGTTGAGGTAAAAAAGTTATTTTAACATTCATTTTACCATAAACTAAGTTCCCGTAGCCCCAAAAACATTTTCATACAGGGTTACACACCAAATTGTTCTTCAGAAAGCATTGTCCATGTCGTGCTCTATTTTGTAAAGCCAGTCTTTTCTAAGATGGCCAGGGTTGATTAAGGTTCCATGCCCAATAATATGACAAGCCTTGAATTCAAAACTTTGTTGTTTTGTTTACAATGTGCTCTGTTTTGTGATACCACTCTGTCTTTTGTGTGTAGGTCATGATTCCAGGAAAGATGAGGGTGTGAAAGATGGTTCATTCTTGTTGGAGATTCTGTTTATAATATAAATTTCTGCTTCTGGAAATGAAACGTCACGCCAAGCCATAAAAAATAAATTATGGATTATGTAATATTATGTGATATGAAAGAAGAAAAGAGAAGTAGTCAATATGAGTCTTATTTTTGTCCACATAGAACAATCAAGAGAAGGATAAATTCAAAATATGTCTTACTTTGTTATATAGATTTATGAAACGGAAGCGTATTTCTTTTAAATACATACTTGTTGTCAGTACATTTTGTCCTCTCTCCAGCACTGTTGCTACAGCTTACAGGCCCCTTATTCATATGCACAAAATAGAGAAACATATGCAGTCCATTCCTATTTGATTGCAACATCAAGAAAACATGTGCAAGCAAGCCTCGCATTGTACAACATAGTGCATACACTTCATGCAAAAAATTCAACAGCCAATACAAATTACTCCTCAACTGAAGGAATCCAGAGGGAATACTGGATTAGCAGCAGAACCAGGCAACGATAAAAATGGAAAAAAGCTATATACCAGATCTCCTATGAGTCTATGACACAGGAAGCAAAGCAAGACCGATTTCTGGTTAACAAATCGTTTAAAAAGGAGACAACAAGGCATGCATTGCACTCCGAGAGCATCTGAATTTTTCATGACTCGGGTTAAAATTGAACGAGGGCGAATGAGGAAAAAGATAAACAGTTTTGCAGTTTGTCTTCAACACAAGATGAGAGTTTATCCCGCAGGAGCAAAACCATTAAAAATCAGCTAAAGAACTGACAAAATTTGCCCCTCTTGCAGGTACTGCTCCACACCTCAGTTGCAGATCTTGGTATCTTCATTGTCATCGTCCTCTTCATCATCTACGCCTAATTCAGCATAGTTTTCAAGAGAAGTGCCTGGGAATAAGTCCCCAACCTTACCTTCGGCACAGGTTTGGGCTTTAGCAGCTTCTTTGGGTTTACCTTTATTCATCTGTCACCAAACACAACACAATCCAACTTTAAAGGTCGAAAAGATATACGGCTCTTACATAAAACTAAACTAAATTGACCCATTAGAGAAAGGAATCTGCGACGTAGAAATCCAACCACAGTGACAAAACAGGGATGCCAAACAGGATGCAGATGCTCATGAAATGAGAGGGAAACACAGGTGATTTAAAATAGAAAAAGAGTGAAGTTAACAAGACCTTGTTGAAGGTCGTTTCAAGAGTTCAAGAAGTTGATCTTGAACTTGATTTCCAACTTACTTAAAGCTCATCTAGTTGACAAGCTAACAAAACAGAAAACTTAGCGTAGAACCTGAACGCAATTCATCTCCCGCTGATTTTGAAGCACAAGTCATAATATTGAGAAATAAACTGGGCTTGAACTCAATTCTTAAGTACAACAGGGAGCTGAGTCTGATGACATCATAATCAGATTCACTGGATTACACAGATGCTCATCTAGTGTATGTCAAGAGCCAAGCCGGTGTTGGGCAGCTGTAGTATATATGATTTTGAAGGACTAAAGCAATTCCATGACCAGCTCATCCATTAACTTGGTTGGAATCTATGTTACTAGCAGCCATTGGTGCCCATTGATAGACTGGATAAATGATCTGTTTAGATTGAGGTTAAAAGGTGGAAAATGCCAAAGTTATCCAGTTGACTCTAACTCTCCGGACAGAGCACCAGCGGGACTCAAGCACCAGACGGACAGAGCACCAAACGGCCTCTCACACCAGCCGACCATCGCAACAGCCTAGCTCCAAAATAGGAAGGCAACGGAGATTCAGGAGAATATTCAATATTTGAATTTAAATGTAAACAGAATATTTTGGACTCCTATTTGAATTTGAAAGGGGAGTTAGTTAGAAGGACAGCATAGGGCTTGGGGAGGATCGAGTGAAGTTTGAAGAACAGAAAAAGACCTTCATGTCTTTCCTTGTTTTGTTTCTGAGCGACCCTTGTTTCTTTGTCAGAAAAGATAGGAGAAGAGAGGAGAAGAGAACGATTCACCTTGTCTGGGAAAAAAAAGTGGAGAATGGTAGGGATTATGGTGAAATTCTCTACCCGCGGTTAATGATTTTACCGCCAGTACTTAACCATTGATTTGGTAGGTTTTCCAAGACTAGTTAATGGCAGGATTTTTGACCCTATTTGATTCGGGGATAAGATGTCGGATTATACTATTAACCCGTCCCATATATCTAAAGTGTGTGTTTGATTGATTTTTATTACATTGGATTATTAATCCTCTCATCCCTCTTATCCTACAAAATCATTGGCAAGATAATACCACCGTTTCTTAGGTATTAGTATCTCATCTAATAAAATGACTCATTTTACCTTTGTCTCATAATTCATTTAATTTTTTTGTTTGGTTGAGTTATAGGTGTAGTTTGTGAATTGTCACTTTAGTTCTATATAGGGATATTTTTTTCCAAAAAAATATAATCTCACGTTTAATCCAAGATAATCAAACAAATTCTTGATTGGATTAATAGTGAAATATTTAATACTTTCCTTATAATCTCTCTTCTTACCCAGAGTATTATCTATCAAATCCAATTTAATCTTGCCATCAAACATGGCCTTCAAGTACTAGCATTGAGTGTAGCTCATTGAACAGAATAAGCACATCTGAAACCAAAGGCAGGACACTTGGCAATTCAGACTGAATATAAACAAGAAGCTATCCTTATAATTGTCCAATGGATCTAGATATTTAACTCATATTCAAGACAAAAGAATGATGTAATTTCTAGGCCATAGAAAATGATGTATTTCAGCAGGGAATTATACATTTCGAGCTTGTGAAGCAAAATAGTCAACAACCGAGCTAATTCACAGACTTATTTCATTCGGTTCATCCGAATGAAATAGCCCACCAACCATTTTTCATTATAAACAATCTGAGCAATTGATTGAACAAACAGAAAATTTTGATGTACACTGTGGTCTTAATAACAAATCAGACCAAGTTGATGATACTAGATATCAGATTCAGATTTCAGAATCTCAATTACTTAGCCATCATGAATGCTTAATCAATAAGAGAAGATCCGAGGGAGATTACAACTGTGTAGAGTACCGGCAACTTACTGCACGTAATAAAGACCTTCGATCCCGCTCGCGAGCATTCTTAATCGCCTGTACTTATAAGACAGCATACTATCAGGATCATCTAAAAACACGAACTACTTCCCACTAAACTGGGTAAAATCAACAAGAATCCAAGACCAACCAAAACAAGACACAAAAGATAAAGAAGGCGAAACCTCGTCCAGCATCTTTTGCTCAGCTTCTACTTCAGACAAGTCCCTATATAAATAATTTTACATCAACAAAAATACCAACAAGTAATCACATTAATCGTCAACCTTCAAAAAAATCGCATTTGATGGTCACATTTACCTACAGCTGAAATGAATCATATGCGTGTGCCGTGTACATTACATTAAAGAAAAATGGATCAAATGTCAAACCTTCCTATTATTTGATCAACGCGACAACAGCACTTGGCACATAATTTATGATCCTTGGCACAACCTACATATATATCGCCACACCAATAACCCAAATGGTTATCCCATTTTCTCTCTTCCATCAGAATACTTGACTCACACAAAGAAACTACTCACCAGTACACAGATTATGGTAAGCTTGACGAACAGCCCTCTTTGAACACCGCTGACTAGCGAACAAAATCCCAGAGATTAAACCAAACCCATCAACCATGGACAGGAAAAATGACGACCCACAAAGCTAAAACAATCAATTATCCGAAAAAAGACGGAGAATTTGAAGATTGGTACAAACCATTTGGCCGGTTCAGTGAGGGGTTTATACTTCCCGTACTTGCGCTTCCATTCTATCTGTTCTTTGCAGCGCGGGCACACCCCTGTGATATCCGACAACGGCCGATACCTCCCACCTGGTTCCTGTTTGGACGAGAAGTAAAAAAACAAAGAAGGGAAATTGACGATGGAAAACGAAGGAAAAATTGTTCCTTTTTTGTCAGCAGCACCAAACAATACCGAAAGAGGAATGAGAAGGGAGATACAGTTTCGTTGATTTTGCGGCCGGCGTTGGGTTTCCAGGCGTATGTGTTCTGGTGCTTTGGTGGCCCTTGTCTGCTGCTCATCTCCCTGCTTTTTGTTGCGAATGTTTCTCGCACGGTCGCACCACAGAAAACACTTTGTTGCAGTCTTGCAGACCCACCCTTCGTGTTTCAGCTCGATGGGAAGCGCTACTCGCAGCAGCGTGCGCTGAAGCAAATAGGAAAACATGCGGTTCGGGTCGGGTTGACCCATACAAGTATCATGAATTCAATACTACCCACTAGAAGTGATCATTTACGGACTCGGACCGGGCTCAAGAGTACTTTTTAATCTCATTTTTTCGGCCGGGTCGGGCCTTGGCCCGGAACTTGGGCCCATTGTAGATCCCATGTCCAGTCCTTCGGACCTTGTGGGTCGGGCCAGGCTGTCAACAAAGGCCTTTGAGTCGGATTTAGATTTGGATCTCATCAGTTATTAAAGATAAACCGTGTAAAAAATTTTTGATATTCATACTGAAATGTTGGAATATCTGCACAGAAATTGCTCAATTGTATGTATAGTTTTCCCAAGTCAATAGCGGAAAATTCTAGGGGACTCAATGGAGTTTCCCGCAATTTTTTCTGCTGTCCACCCCACCCCCACCCCCACCCCACGTGTATGGCTGATCCAGCCTT
>JAOWBR010018447.1:0-16461 GCA_028571145.1 Dionaea muscipula
TAGGGTATGGGTATAAAAATTTATATTCGCACGGGTATGGGTAGGGTACGGGTTTAACCTATGCTAGACGGGTATGGGTACGGGGGACCCCCCATTCGCATTCGATTCGACTCGTTGACATCCCTACATGTAACCATCACATGATATATTAGCAGCTTCAAGGGAACACAATCCACAAAATCCCAGCTGCAACGCACCGTCCAATCCAGTCATCCCACAACCTATCCTCCACAATTGACCTTTATAGTGCCATTTTTTTATCATTATGGTTGTATATTTATAGTTATGAGATTTACAATATTGTTTACAACTTTCTTCCGAGTTGCTCTTACAACCATAAATAGTGTAAAGTAGGGGTTGTAAAAATTTTAAATTCTAACCATGAATTGTAAATCCCAACTACTATTGATTTTTCTCTTTTTTCCCAACCTCAAATATTTGGATGTAAATTTTCATCCCGAATTTCAAAAATTATATTCTACAACTTATTTTATAATCATCTTTGGAGTGTCATTTTTTATCATCGTGGTTATATATTGATTGTTATGAGATATACAACTTTTTTTACAATTTCGTTAGTTAAGTGCTACTCTAAACTTTACTATTTAAAAAGGAAGAGGAAGGGAAAAGAAAAAAAAAAAGGAATTTTCGTACAAATTTCAACTTTGATTGCCCTTTTATTCTTTTCTTTTTTTGTTGGCTCCTTTCTCTAGAGTCTAGACATATTGTACCTTTGTATGGGCCTAAAAATTCTCCGAGGCTTGATTTATTGAGCAGCTTCATTAAGAGTAGCTCACATTGACAGAAGCACCGTTTTTATTTTTTTTTCAGGTTTCGGCAAATTAGGGTCTAAACAAGCCGAGTAGATCCGAATATCTTTATAAACGAGCTAAGTTTGTTTAATTTTAATGAGTCCGAACTCGAGTTCGAGCTGGACCTCGAACTTAACGAGCTCTTAGAGTTCGGTTCGATAAACTCGACAAACACTATATCGGGCTCAAACTCGAAATTTAATGTAGTTTTTTATTTATTTTTACTTTTTATAATAATTTGATAAAATTTTATATACTTGAGTAATACTATTTAATAATATATAATTATAAAAAAATTAAAAAACTCGTTAACTCATTCGACTTCTTAGGCTAGCGAGCTTTTTTATCGAGTTCGAGCTTTTAGAGGTCGAGTTCGAGCTCAACTCGAACCGTGCTTTTCGAGCTTTTTTCGAGCCGAATCACGAGCCGAGCTCGAGCTGTATCGTCTCATCTACACCCCTAGGCAAGTGATAAAGATGGTTGGAATCACACACCTTGGTTATTTCAAGAGTCACTTGACTACATTCATCTCCTCACTTGACTACATTCATCTCCTCCTTACCTTGAGACTTGTTTTATTATATGTTATAACTATTGTATTTATTGTACATGGTCTAGTTGCAAGATGTATATATATCATATTCATGTTTTGGAATAAAACACACAGAACCTTTTCCTTCTTCTTATTAGCAAGACTCAATAAAAAATTTAGGGTCTGTGGGTTGGGTTCTTAAATTTTAAATCTACCAAATAAAAATCACAAGTCAGGTTGTGTGTTTGAGAAAAAAAGTGAATCGGGTTCGAATCTTAAAAAAAACTCAAACTCATACTCAATCCGAAAGTTAAATTCGAGTTTAAATTCATTCCTAAACCCACAAAAATAACGAGTTGAGTCGGGCGGGTTAGATGAGCAAGACTCAAATTAACCATGCCTATATTGCTACTTGCTTTCCTTTCTATGCCAATCCGATGTTGGTTTGATTGGGTATATGGCCCGACTTGACCATGGCAAATCGGGTCAAGGATGATACTGTTTAATACTATAGATGGATCATACAATCGGATCCCCTAAGTAGAATAAATCAAACTGAAGGCATATACAAAATCTATATATATGTGGATTCGTGTAAAATATATGGATTTATCGTGAAGGATCGTTACTCTCTCGCGGAAACACTAAAATGACTTTATAGGAAAAAGTTAATAATTCATTCAACTTTCCCTGTGCATACATTGACAGAAGAACAACCCAATCAGGAACGCAATGCAGCCCACAAGAGATCACAACTGGGAAAAAATTGCTCTGCTAATGCAATCCGGGTTTGACTCTTGCCGGAGGAAGGAAGATACGTTGATTGCGCTCCCTCCACACCTCATACACAAGTGTAGCCAGCGCAGCCCTACCCTACGCTTCTCTGCCATTCCCCTGGCAACCTTGAGCATCCACGTCTGCATATTCTCCCAACTCGCAGCTAAGCCCGCTCTCCACTTCAGCCGAACCACCTCCAAAACCCTTCTTAGGATCTCCCCCACAAAAGGACAAAGGAATAACAAGTGGTCTCTCGATTCATTGGCTCTTGAACACAGGACACACTCCTCCTCACCTAAAATCCCCATGGTCACCAATCTATTCTTTGTTTTCAACTTGTTCTTAGAGGCAAGCCAAAGAATAAAGCTATGGTGAGGTTGAATTCCCCTCATCCAAATAAGCCTCCACCAAGGAGACTCCCTGCCAGGAAGCGGACACAAGCTGCGGTACACCGAGGAAAAAGAACCCATCTCCAACCCCAAACCATCAATCTGCTTATGCACTTTAACCAACGCTCGCCAAACCCAAGACCCCTTAGACTCACTGCACTCTCGCAATCCCCCTTGACTTAAGTACCTCCCGTGGACCCACCTGACCCAAAGCCGATCCTTCTTCTCCTCAATTGCCCACAACAATTTACAGAGTAAAGCTTTATTCCACTCATGTAATCTTTTAAGTCCCAAGCCTCCAAAACCCTTTGGTTTACAAACCTCATCCCATCCAACTAAGGCTTTCCTTGGGTTCAGAGCAACACCCGACCACAAAAAGGCCCAACACCTTGATTCAATTTCCCAAATCACTGCCTTTGGAAAAAGGAAAATCTGCGCCCAGTACACATGCAGGGTAGTTAAAACCCCTTGTATCAGCTGCAACCGCCCTGCAAAGGAGAGTCCCCTAGCAGTTAAGCTTATAATCCTCTGAGTAATCTTATCAATGAGCGGTCTAAACAAGGCCACACTGATCTTTTTGGATGTTAATGGAACACCCAAATATTTAAAATACCCTCTTCCTACATCAAACCCAACAACTGCCGCCAACTCCCGCATCCTCTCCTCACCAACACCCCCAAAGAAAATAAGGCTTTTCCCCATATTAGCCACAAGGCCCAAAACATTTCCAAAGTGACACATCTGATCTCTAACAAGTTGCAATGACCTTTGGTGTGCTTTTGCCGAGATCATGAGATCATCCGTGAAGCAGAGATTCACCAATCCTACACCTTTGCACATCAGGTGAAACTTGAATCCTGGCTCAACACTCATTCTCATCAATCTCCTTAAGAAGTAGTCCATCACTAACACAAACAAATACGGGGATAATGGATCCCCCTGCCTTAGTCCCCTTTCCCCATGCATGAACCCTCTCAGACTACCATTAACAACAAAGGAAAAGGTAACAGTTGAAATACAAGCCCTAATCCATCCACAGAATTTAGCTGGGAACCCCAAACCTTCCATCAGCTTCATCAAAAAATCTCAACTAACAGAATCGTATGCCTTCCGCAGATCGACCTTAGCCACACACCTAAGCGAGATACCTTTCCTGTCATACCCTGCCATAAGCTCCTGGCAAAGCAAGATGTTATCAATTATTGACCTCCCACCCACAAAAGCACTGATTCTGATTGACCAGAGAAGGCAAAACTGCTTGAAGACGAGAGCAAATCATTTTAGCAATAACTTTGTAAATTGTAGTACAGCAGGCAATAGGTCTAAAATCGCTCACAACACTAAAATGACTTTAGCCCATGCTTGTTTCGTACACAAGGACGTAAGAATGGACTAAGTTATTCCGCCCACTCCTTATCCCATATTTGATGACGATTTTTGCAAGCCCGATAACGAATCTCACTCACCCCTTATCCCATGATCAATGGTGGGACAACCAAACAACGTGGGATGTGTTTGATACACGGATAAGAGATTTATGTCGGATAGGACTAATAATATGGCCTCCTCCTTATCCTGTGTTTGATACAAAAAATTGACCTGCCGGATAGGACTAATTATCCATGGGATTAATAGTGATGCTTTGGTTGTCTAATTTTTTTTATTGGATTAATAATCGATCGTAAAAATAATGAAGAAAAAATGAAAGATAAATAATGACACCCGTAGTTTCCCACGATTTTTTCTCACGATCTTTTTTCAATAACTTTTTTCGAAAAATTTTTTGCAATAAAATTTATGTGACGATATTTTTTTGCAAAACAAAAAAGTTTTCAAAAAAAAAAACATATAAAATAACTAATCCAACTCACTAGTTCATCATTTCTTATGGACCTTATCTTACTTTTTATCCCCTCTCATTTCTTACACTTCATTTTTTATCCAACACACTATCCCTACATTTATAATTCATCTTTTTATCTTCATCATTAATTATCTCTTATTTTTCAATAGGAAAATCAAACACACCTGCAGGTAGTTATTAGGTTATTTCACCCTGGTGGTATCTGAGACGTTGGCGGTCAACTTCGTTGATCGGCGGCCGGTCGTCGGAATCCGGACAGATTCCAACCAAATTTCGACGATCGGCCATCGGTCAACGCCGGTGCCGGCGTTCGATAGATTTCGGGTAGATTCTAACAACCGGATTCCGGTCAACGTCGGTAAAAAAAAAATTATCCGACGTTTTTATCCGCAAAACATACAAGTTTGTAAAATCAATATCTCATTATTCCTTATTCAACCCACTGTTCCATCATTCCTTATCTTTCTCTCATCTCCCATCACTAATTATCCCTCATTTTCCTATGTGGAAATAAACGGGGCCTTAGCGGATCGCTGATATGGTATATCAAGGACCATAACCAAATATTTTATATATATCTCTGAGTTCATGGGCTTCTTGTAAGCGTTCGGTGAGATTGAGTCTCTTGGAATTAGTCGAGTTGCGTATAAGCTGGTCGAGGTACGTATAAGCTGACCCGAACATCTGAGTTATCAATATATATATATATCGCTTGTTTAATTAGAGTTTTCATAAACCCCTGTTAGCAATCAGGGATTCCTCTGCCTGCAGAAGCTCCTGCAGTTTCATCATATCCACCCGCAATGTCTCCTTAGTACTCTCTGAAAAACTCTGCCTCAACTGCTCTTGTCCTCTCGAAACCTATTCTCTCATCACTTGAATCCTCTCGGACAGGCCTGCAAAACTCCTGCGGTGCAATCTCTTCAATTCAGGCTTCAGCCACTTCAGACTTTCCATAATCTGATAAAGCTTGTTGCCTCCCCTCTCAACTCTCCAAGCTCTCCAAACCAGTTAACTAGAATTGGCATTCAATGTCCAGCAGTTCATAAATCGAAAGGGTGGCCGAGCCCTCCCCACCCCCCTCACCACATGGACGATGGCCGGAGAATGATCTGAGATGGAAGACTCCAAGAAACACGCCCTAGAGTACTCAAAGGAATCAAACCACATCACATTCCCTAGAGCTCTATCCAATTTAACCCGCATCCATGAATTCGTCCCCTGATTATTGAACCAGGTATGATAACACCCGTAGCCAGCCAAGTCCTCAAGCCCCAGGGAAAGAGTACACACCTTAAAGTCCTCACATGGTTCCACTGCCACTCCTTCATATCCAATTTTGTCCCTAGCAAAAAGATAAGCATTGAAATCTCCTGTCACTAACCAAGGAGCATCACACTGACCCCCATACTCACAGAGATTCTGCCACAAGTTGACACGTTGGGCCCTTGCATTCCTAGCATAAACAAATGATAACCTGAATTCCACATTCCAGGCCTTCCCTTTCACAAGGGTATGAAGAACCTGATCAGTACCCGATAAGAAGACCACCTCCACAACACTCATATCCTAAGCGCACCAAATTCTCCCATTTGCTGCAAAATCATAATTATTCAGACTTTCCCATCCCTTGCAGCAATTATTCAACACTCTACGCATTCTGCTCTCCTTGACTCTAGTTTCCAGCATCCCCATAATACACACCTTATTTGTGGCAATGATATGCCTTGTTTCGTTCTGCATTGCAGGCCTATTGAAGCCCCTCACATTCCAACTCCCGATTATCATGATCCCCAATAATCAACGGCCTCATCATCTCCCTCACCTGCAGCTCCACCAACTTAAAGATTGAAGAACTCCCCTTCTCACCCTCTCAAATCAATCTATCATTCAATTCTTCCCCCTGCAGCGGCTGGAATCTGGAGGGAGCACCAACTTCAGTGCCTCGGCTATCCTTCTTTGGGTCACCAATTCTCACCCCTCTCTTGACAGGCATCCACCTCTTCTCCAAAACATGCTTGCCCTTGAGAGGATGATCCCCCTCCTTCCTCTGTTGAAAGTCCCCTCTCCCATTTCCATGGGAGCCCTCCTCCACCACAGTGGAAGGCAAGCCTTTACCCCCAATCTTCCCCTGTTGCTGACCAGCCACCAATCTCCTGCACACCGCTGTCCTATGTCCCCAGCCACGGCATACTCCACACCTCATTGGAAGCCACTCAAAGAAAATCGGTTGAGCAATCATCTGTCCCTCCGGGCTCCTATACTCAATCATCTCTACCAACTCCAGATTCACATTCACATCAACCATAACTCTGGGAAAAGAAATCATTCCCTTAACAGCTGTAAGGAAATCAGTGCAAATAGGCTTCCCAATCTTGCTCGCCAACCTATCCAGAGATTTGGGACCCCAGAACTCCAGGTCCAACCAGGAAACTGAACCCAAGTAGGGATAGAAGTCAGCAACTGATCATAAAATGCAAAATTCGGGACCCAGTTTCGAAGAATAATAGGTCTCGAATTGAAAAACCACATAATCCCCTGAATAAAATCTTTATCCTCCCTTGACTGGAAACGAAAAATGAAGTAACCTTTCTCATGAGCAAGAATCTCCGGAGTCTGAACATCCTTCCACTGCGAGCGCACATAGCCGGCCATAGTAGAGAATGGAACCCGATCTCCCAGGACATAGCCGATTAGGGCGTTAGCCTAATACATCCTCTCCTCAGCCACATCCTCCAATGTGAACTCGATCAAATCCTCTCTTCTTTCCTGCTGAGAAAGTTGAAAACCCTTCCTCACCTCCCGATTCCCCGCAGCATCCTTCCCACTCTGGCTGCCCTCCCCCTCCTTCTTAGGGCTACCCCGTTGAACAGCTTCCAAATAGGGGCTCGCCTCTCCCTCGTGACTTCCAGACACTACTCACACACACGTAATCGGGGCCACCTCCAAACCGCACCCCAATCCCAAATCAATTTGCCCATCTGCAACAACAACATCAACCAAATTCACCTCCTCGCTCAAGGCCCCATTGCTCTTCTCCTTCCCCAACTCAACCCTAATTTTAGGTGGTCGACCCCGACGAACCATCTCCCCTCGAAATCAGGTGAGTTGATGCCGGAAATCTCTCCAGCAGCTCAAGACAATCGCCCTCTCACCTACAGTGCAACCCCCCGTCACTTTGGAAATCTTTCTTTTGATTCAAGCCGGTTTTATTATAACCGTTGAATTGTATTTTTGTATAAAACTGTTTGGATCGAGTTCTTACCGGTTGTCTTTTTGGATGATTTTTTCCATATCCCCTTAAAAATACATTTTAAACACATCTAACGATTCATACCTCCGTAAATAGGTCCTCAAATAGAGATCTTCATTGGAAAGTTACTCATTTATATATATTTATATATAATTATTTTAGAAATCTGCGAATTTTATTGAGGTAATAACTAATGACAAATGTCGAAGTGAGCAGAAAAACTGGAAAGAAGGGGGCATGATTGTCAATTCGAGATGGAGAACAGAGAGGCTCGTTCAACTAAAAATCTCCACTTTGCCTTCACATCGTCAACCATCCACGTCTCACCTAAATCTTCTACTTCTCCTCCTCCATTTCAATGCAATTCCCATGTTTTCCTCAATTCTTCTGAAAGTGAAACCGCCACCGTCGCCACCGCCGCCACCGCCACCATCAGATCTCGCTCAAGCTCTCAAATTCCACTGTCGAAAACCTAAAAGAAACAAAACAACAACATCAAACTCTCTATTTTTGTCCCTTTTTTTTGGATGTTATACTCATCGTACATTACTTGATTACTCAGATCTCAAAATATTAAGGACACTGGGAGAGAAAAAAATGCAAGATGAGGAATGCGGTTGATCGCCGGTGGTTTTCTCCGATACGCATTGCTTTGAATCGCCGGTGGTTTTCTCCGATGCCGATTGTCATCCGCGGAGCCGATCGGCTTTCATAGACAATATCGCCTGATTCTGGAAACGTCGTTGATGAGTAATTTTTTCGGTAATTTTTTTCTTTTTGCATTTATTCAATCAAATTGATTTTCCATCTTCTGCACGTCCATTTTGAGACGCTTTTACATGCATTTGAATTTTGCCGTGGAAAATCTCTTGTTTTGTTTCTTAGCTGTGTAGAATTTTTTATAAAAACAATAGTTCAATTTTTTTTTTAAAAAAAAAATCCCTACAAATGATATTTTCTCAAATTATAATTCAAACAAAATGTGTGTGTTGAATTAAAAAAAAAAAAAATTCAACTTTATTTTTTTACTCGAAGTTCCGCCTCAAATTGTTAATCAGGATTCAGGCTCCCTCACTTCACAACAAAAATAGTTCAATTTAAAAAAACAAAATCCCTACAAATGAAATTTTCTCAAATTATTACTTCATACAAAATGTGTGAAAATGTGAGTTGAATAAAAAAAAATATTTGTCTTCGACTATAGTTTTTTACTCGAAGTTTCACCTCAAACTGTTAATCACGCTCCCTCGCTTCACCCCTCCCCCGTTGGGTTGGGCCTTGGCCCTTTCCACTTACATCCCTTATTATTTTTTATTTTTTTTAATTTTCTATTATTTTATTAATTTTAATATATTATTATTTATATATAATTTAAAATATCTATATCATAAATAAGGATGGTGTTTGAAAATATAGATAAATATATATCAAATCAAATAAAGGTAGGGTAGTACCGTAGGATGAGATGGGATGAAGGGTAGGGTGGATGTGGGATGAAAATATTTTTTTTATAAATATTTTTAATAAAAATTAAATTTTAAATAAAAATTATATAATATTATAGTCAACTTTTTTAATTTATTAAGACGATCCAATAAATAAAAATATTAATATGATTTCGCATTTTTTTTATTATTATTTTATGATTTTTTTTATTTTATTTTTAAAGAGTTGATAATATGTATTTTTAACTAATTTAAGAAAATAGGGTGTTGATAGCCGCAGGAGGAAGAGGTCAGAGCTGAAGAGGAAGAGGTCAGAGCTGAAGAGGTAGCTGCAGGGCATCATGGGAAGAGGGAAGATAGAGATAAAGAGGATCGAAAACACTACCAACAGGCAGGTCACTTTCTGCAAGCGCAGGAACGGGCTACTCAAGAAGGCGTATGAGCTCTCCGTGCTCTGTGATGCTGAAGTTGCCCTCATTGTCTTCTCCAGTCGAGGCCGTGTCTATGAGTTCTCCAACACCAAGTAATTTTATTAATTATTTAAACCACCACCACCATCATCATCTTGCTTAATTTTACCAATTTGCATCTGTCTATCTATCTATCTACATGTTTCAGTAATTAACCCCTAAATTAATAAAAAAAAAAAACATGAAAATATCAATTACAAGCATCTGATTTAAGTTTTACATACACAATTAATTGCATTAATATATATGCTAATTAACTTTAGGTTCTTCTTAATTTAATGTCATTGAATTATATATTGAGTTGTAAATTGCATTGTACAACTTATGATTGGTGTTAGAGCAAGTCCACTAATACTTAAATGGCAACGGTCATATCCAAATTTTGGCAAAATATGCAAAATTTCTATTTTCAATAGACGGTTATTTTACCATCCAAATTTTGGCTCATCTATTTATCCATCCATTTTGGGTAAAAAATGGATGAAAAAATGGCAAGGACCATTTTAGACACATTATCATTTTTATTATTTTTCTTATTTTGTGTTAATTTGTATCTCAATCTATTTATTAAAATTATATAATAATATATTCATAATTTATAATTTTTTAAGACGATCAAAACAAGTATAATCTTGATATATTTTGAGACGATCAATTTTTTTATTTTCTAAGAATGAGGATTATTGAAAAATACGATGTACAAAGATATAATTATTTTGCACTATACTACTATTTCGTAGAAGAACGGTAAGTTCGAATAGAATCCACAAGAAAATTACATGGGAAAAGGATAGAATAAGTATTATTGATAAAAATGGCCAGAAAAATAGCTTTTCATCATTGGTCTTAGAGTTGACATTTTTTGACAAAATACACTATTCACATCTAAAAAATGAAAATGGTCCTTATCAAAATGGCAAAACCATTGGACTTGTTCTTACAAGAAAGAAAACAACCAAAAGAAAACCCCATTATAATTAATTTCCATTTTTTTAGCTACAGCCATTTGATTTTAGTAAGTACTATTATTATTTTCTTTTACATATAAGCATCAATGAGATCATATTTTTAAAGAAAAAATCATAGCATTTTGAGTCAAATAATGAATATTGTCAGAACTGACAAAAATTTGAACCTCCTCTCTTAAACTTTTCAGAGCTGATATGAAATAGCACCTTTACATATAGAGAACTAGCAGTTTCAGAACTGAGTTGAATTCTAACTTGCCATTTATATCTTCATGCTTCTACATGTTTGGAGCTTATATATTATATAATATACATATTTACATTTATATATTACATTTGATGACTTTTTTAAATTGAAACATAAATTATTTCACACATTTTTTAAACCAATCACATGGTTACACATGCCACTTTTTTACCGCTCATCTTTTTTTTTTTTTGTCTTCTTTTTTTTTCTCAATGAAATAAAATTATCACTCACTGATAACCGTTTTGATTTACCAAATAATTAATATTTGCTACTCAATGAAATAAAATTACCACATTAATTATTTACCGTGTCTTGGTACAGACATCCACTAGTATATATATATATCGGGGCAGTTATATGCACCTCATTTAGATCCTCATTTAGAGGCTCATTTCTAACCGTTGGATTTGAAAATAGGTGATTGAAATTTCAGTAGAAAATTAAGAAAAAGAAAAAGAAAAAGAAAAGAAAGTAAACAATCAACCCTCGATAAGTCCAATACAACGTTTATGGGTCGGCAGCCTCAAGAAAACAATCAAGGACCCAATCCAATAATTATAGGTAAGACTTTAAATGGGATTTAAATAAGAGGTGCATTTAGCAGTTCTATTTTTAGCTTAGCAATTAATGAGGTGTCTATTTTCAACTTTAGCAAGGGGGTGCCCTGATGCCCATGCACGTTATCTTTTTTCAGCTTTAATTTGTTGAAGTCACTACTCACTAGTACTGTTATGAGACGATTCATCAACTAAACAACCGGAGTTTCGATCATTCATTCGTGTATAGCAGACAAAAAGCATATATGTATCCTTAGGGTGGAGGGCTCTTTAAGAGATATCCTAGCTAGCTAGAGGCAACTGTACTTACTTCAACAGTGTTTTTTCAACGTTCATTTTGCCATTGGTCCAGTCAAGCCCAAGCGTAAAAAAATATTTAAAAAACAAAAAATCAAGAAATATAGTATAATTATATGCATGCATATTTAATTTATGACACTAGCTTGTAACCAAAATGTGTGTTATTTTACGTACCACCAAAGCCAAATTGTTCATGCATTTTTTTTTATATGTAATTTGTGCTGCTCATTTTAGTTCCTTTTTTCAAATTAATCTTGCTCTACTTGGACGTGAGATGATGCAGTATAAAATCCATAATAGAGAGGTACAAGAAGGCATCTTCAGATAGCTCAAACACCAAAACTCTCCCTGAGATCAATGCTCAAGTAAGAATCTGTAGCACTATACAGACACCTGATCTGATCTAATCTCTTTATGCATGCATGGATTTTAATTAATGCAATATTTGCTTGCTCTATGTATATGTAATGTAATCCACATGAGTGCTTGGGGTTTAATTGTAGCTCATTTTGGTTCATTTCTCTTTTACACACTGTCTATATAGTATTATCAGCAAGAATCAACGAAGCTGCGCCAACAAATTCAGATGTTGCAGAGGTCTAACAGGTGCGTAAATTTTGCTACGCAGTCACTCCACATGTAACGCACACACCGAGAAACAACTTGTTGCTCAGTGCATGAAAATTATCTTTAACCAATGCCTTGGTAAAAATATTTGCAAAGAAGAAGGTACAAAAGAGGGCTTAACCAAGCCAGCTTGCAGCTTTTCTCACACAATATAACAATAAATCTCAATATGTTTGGTTCATTCATGAAAGATTGGATTTGCTACTATGTATAAAGTAGCTTGATTATCACAAAATAATAATGTTGGACTTTTCTAAATAACTTTCAAGTTGTGTAGAATGTACATTAACCTTGTAAGCTCTGGGCAAGTGATGGCCATGGCACGATATTCTGCATCGTCTGGTGGTTGGACAGGCCCAATCTGAATCACAATAGGCTTTCAGGTTGAGATCATTAATTGTTTGGAAAAATAGTCCTTGCATAATTTAATACAGCATCAACCGCTTTATCAGATTCTTTCACCGATCGGCTGTCGATGATTTTTTTGTCCAGTCACTGTAGCCATGGAATGCTTTTGATTTCACAAGCATTGATGCTAATGGTTAATCAGATGGTTTACTGTGTGTGTGGAACCCTTCGGTGTTTGTTATGCTCAATTGTGTGGGATCAAGGAATTGTATTGTGCTACAAGGTAGGGTTGTTGGCTCCTATGAGTGTACCTGTGTTAATGTTTATGCACCGAATGATCAGGCTGGTAAATTGACACTTTGGAATAAATTGGTCACAGTCAAAGGGAGTTTCCCGGCTCCGTGGTGCTTGGCTGGTGATTTTAATGAAATAACAAAGCTCGGTGAAAGACGGGGTTGCAGTGGAAGAAGAGTTGGGATGTCTGATTTCAATGATTTCATCAGTCGACTGGCACTAATTGATCTTCCTTTGGAAGGACTACGTTTCACGTGGGGATCATCTGATGATAACCAGAAATGGAGTCGGCTTGATCGATTTTTGCTACAGCCGGAGTGGATGGCTTCCTTTGGTTATAAACAGCTTGGCCTCTAGCTCTAGAGAATTCTCTGACCACTGTCCTATTCTGTTGGCGAATGATTCACGAGATTGGGGCCCAAAGCCCTTTCGTTTTCTGGAGGCTTGGACATTTCATAAGGATTTTATGTACAGGGTCAAGTCTAGCTGGGAGGCTACGAAAGTGGAGGGTTTTGCTGGATTTGTGGTGTTTAAAAAACTTCAGATACTTAGAGCAGATCTCAAGGTGTGGAATGACAGCATGTTCAGCAATGTCGACTCCAAAATCCAGGAGCTCAAAACGGGACTCGATGATTGGGAACTCACGGCACAGAGGTTGAGCTAGATTCGCGTCAAGAGTTGAGGGTTGAATTGAAAAAAGTGGAGATGATCCGGAATAGAATGTGGCTTCAAAAGTCTCGGTTGAGGTGGCAGGCTGATGGGGATTCCAATTCTCGTTATTTTTATTTGTTAGCTAATCTGAGAAACAAACGAAATTCATTGCATTCCTTTACTATCAACGGTCAGCTAGTGATGGAACCAAGTTTGATTAAGTTAGAGGTGCACAGACACTATCAAAAGCTATTCACAGAATCGTGGATTACTAGGCCATGTTTTGCAGCAGCAGGTGGGTGTGTTCTTGATCCGGACAGGGCTGCACAGTTGGAAGGTCCATTCTCAGTAAAGGAGATCCGGGGAATTATTAAGGGATGTGAATTAGGGAGGACTCCAGGACCCGATGGGTTCTCTATGTGTTTCTTTCAAAAGTGTTAGAAGATCATTAAAACTGATTTCACCCGACTCTTCGACCAGATTTTTCAAAACTCGACATTATTGACTACTCTGGGTCATTCCTTTGTCACTCTGATTCCAAAGACGGACAACCCTATAAGCCTTGGTGAGTATAGACCAATCTCCCTTATTGGAGGCGTCTACAAGATTATTGCCAAGGTCCTGACTGCTCGGCTAAAGCCTCTCATCACCAAATTGATTGGTGAGACCCAATCCGGATTCATGGAGGGTAGGCATATTCATGATGGAATCTTTATTGCAAATGAAGTCTTTCACTATGTGAAAGTAAACAAGAAACGTGGGTTAGTGCTCAAGTTAGATTTCGAAAAGGCTTACAACTCTGTGAGTTAGGATTATCTGGAGAGGATGATGCGGCTGATGGGTTTTGGGTGCAAGTGGATGGGGTGGATTATGACATTGGTAAGAAATGTCAAGTTCTCGGTTCTTGTTAATGGATCGCCTTCGGGGGTGGTTACCATGGGGAAAGGGCTACAACAAGGTGATTCTCTATCTCCCTTCCTCTTTAACTTGGCAGCAAAGGGTCTCAATTGGATGTTGATGAAGGCCAGAGATCAAGGTTTCGTTAAAGGGCTGCAGCTTGGGGAAGGTGGACAGACTGTTACTCATCTCCAATATGCAGACGACACGTTGCTTTTCTGTGATGCTTCTATAGCCAAGGTTTGTAATATCAAACGAATTTTGCGTTGCTTTGAAGTCATGTCAGGGCTTAAGGTCAACTTCTTTAAGTCGGTTTTGTGCAACTTTGGCGTTACCTCATTGGATGGTAGAGCCTTGGCTGACATCTTGCACTGTAAACAACATAATTTACCGTTTTCCTATTTGGGTCTTTCGTTAGGAGCCAACTCAAGGTTACACAGCACATGGCGTCCATTGGTAGAGAAAATCAAGAAGCGACTAGCGTCATGGAAGCGATCTTTTCTGTCATTCGCAGGACGTTTAGTGTTAATCAAATCTATCCTTGCAAGTCTTCCCATCTTCTATATTTCTCTTTTCAAAATGCCGGTGGGGGTGGCCAGAGAGGTGGAGAAGATCCAAGCTAATTTCCTGTGGGGAGGAACAAGTGCCCATAAAAAAATTCACTTGGTGAAGTGGGATAAGTTGACTTGTCCGAAGAATAAAGGAGGCCTTGGCATTAGGAGCATCAAAGGTGTGAATCTATGTATTCTGTTCAGATGGTTTTGGAAATTTATAAATGACAGGTCTTCACTTTGGGGGTTGGTGGTGAGAGCAGTGAACGGTTTAGATGTGAATTGTCGATTCGTCGGCCTATCTCCTACATCTAAGAGCTCCACTATGTGGAAAGATATTCTGATATTGCGCTCTTGTTGCCCTCATCTGTCCCGATCCTTTGTTTCAAATGTGGTCTTCAAGGTTGGAAACGGGCAATCTTTTAGCTTTTGGAAGGACCCTTGGCTAGGAGGAGTACCTCTTAAGGTGTCCTTTCCCCGACTTTTCTCAATTGCATTAAATCAAAATGCGTCTTTGGCCGAGTATCTCTCTTGTCCTCTGCATGAGTCTGCGTGGAGAGCTGTTTTTCGATATCCTTTGAGGGTATGGCAGGAAGAGTTGCTGCATGAGTTGTTAACTCGGTTACGGGGCAGTGCTGTCCCCAGGTTGCGGAACTTGGAAGATCGAATTGTCTGGGCTGGTGAGTCTCATGGCTCTTTTTCTGTTTATTCAATGTACTCTCACTTTGCTTTAAATACTGGATTTAAGGATCAATGCTTAACTGTGATTTGGTCTAGTCTGGATCCTCCAAGAGCCCAATTTCTCTGTTGGCTGGCTTGGAAAAAGTAAGTGAAGAGTTGCTCCTTCCTTCATCATCTTAGAATTCTCATTGGCACTGCCAATCTGATGTGTGTGTTCTATTCTGAATGGGAAGAGGATGTTGATCACTTGTTCCTTCATTGTCACTATGTGTGGATTTTGTGGACCCGATGTTTTTGCTGGTGGGGTTTTCAAGGGGCTATACCCCGGTCGGTTTGTGGTTTACTTTCTTTGTGGTCAGGGATTTCGGTCAAAAGATGGTTTAGTGGTCTTTGGAATGCAATTCCAAGTGTTGTCATGTGGTCCATTTGGAAAGCTCGTAACAAGTTAAGGTTCGAAGGGGTTGTGCCGGATTGGGATCGCATTGCGGATTTTATATTCTTCACTCTTACGTGTGGCTTTAAGTCTACCAGTGTGGGGAAAAAATATTCTGTCACGTGCATTATTCAGCAGCTGAAGGAATTAAAGGATGGAGGCAGATGATCTCTTCTTCTTAAGTGCTTTGGTTGCTCATTTCAGTAGGGGATTTGCCTTCCCTCTACAGCGGATTGCTTTAGGGTGCGATCTGGCTCTGTTCTTTTGTGCTTTAGCGGTGTTGCCTTTGTTAGGATTTTATCCTAAAGACATGTAATAAAATATTATTTATTATGAATAAATGAGAATGTTTTATGAAAATC
>JAOWBR010018558.1:0-16459 GCA_028571145.1 Dionaea muscipula
ACCCTCCCCTCTCTCTCTCTCTCGGCGATGACGACAGTAGGAGGTGATGTGAGCGGCAGATGGCGGCGACAAGCTTGCGACGGTGCTGGGCAGCGGCGAGCGGAGTGGTGGTGAGCGACGGCGATGCTGGGCAGCTGCAGGCGGAGTGGTGGTGAAAGGCGACAGTGTGAGATTTGAGGTAAAATTAATCCCTTGTGTTGTGTTTTTCTTTGTTAATTGATTTTGATTTGTAGTTTATATGTGTTGTTGTTGTTGTGTATTTGTATATTATTCTAATTTCTAGGGTTTATTGTCGATTTGTTAGGGTGTGTGGATTTGTAATTTATACGTGTTATTGTTTGCATTCAAATGTGGTATATGTGAATGTAGTGTATGTGAATTAGATTTGTGGGTGGATGTATTGGAAGTGTATTATATATTTTGTATATATTTAATTGAATCATAAATTAAGTTTGTATTTAGGTTTTAATTGAATTTAATTAATTGGTGTAATTGGTGTGTAATGTGTATGTGGAATATGTGAATTAGGCTTGTGGATGTGGTGCAATTAGAAGTGTAATTTGTATATTGTGTTTATTTGATTGAATTGAATTAGATTTTTATTTAGGTTTAAAATTGAAGGTAGATAATTGGACGTAATTTAATTGGTGTAGTGGATTAGGGTTTGTGAGTTATTGTTGATTGTTAATGTCAATTATAATGTATAATATATTGTTATAATATGTAATATGAGTTTTAATAATCCATTTGTATATTATGAAGGTTTAGAACTGTTGTGCACGTGGTGAATTAAGGAAAACCCACATCGGGGAGAAAAAAGAAATGTTTATACAAAAAAAGATATAATGACTATATCACCACCTGCTTAACCACTTTTCGTGGAGCAGAGTTCATCATAAATCTGCAGTTAAGCGTGCTTGGACTGAAGGATGGGTGACCTCCTGAGAATTGCTATCCAAGTACGGGTGTAGGTAGTCAATCGTCATTTCAAGTTGGGCTCCCCCCTCTGACGGTCTTCCCGGTCCTCAACAAGTGGTATCAGAGCTGATGGTTCGATTGAGACCCGCACAATGGTTTTCGGTGTTGTGCCTCCACCGATGACTCCTGGTAAGTGGGAGGCTCCACATCACTGGTTACAACAAGCAAGGATACACTCTTGGGAAGTGACACAGGCGCTTGTTGAGTGAGGAATGTGGAGTGATTGTGCAGCTGTGGTTCATGGGGGAGCGCACCGATGTGGATGGATTCACACATGAGGGGGAGATTGTTGTGCATGTGGTGAATTAAGGAAATACCCACATCGGGGAGGAAAAAGAAATGTTTATATGAAAAGGATATGATGACTATATCACCACCTGGTTAACCACTTTTCGTGGAGTAGAGTTCATTAGAACTCCGCAGTTAAGCGTGCTTGGACTGGAGTAGTCCCATGATGGGTGACCTCCTGGGAAGTGCTATCCAAGTAAGGGTGTGGGTAGTCAGTCATCAATATTTCTTGTTGGGCTCCCCCCTCTGACGGTCTCCCCGGTCCCCAACAGAGTCGACCCCTATTCCGCAGCTCTGACGGTCTCCCCGGTCCCCAACAGAGTCGACCCCTATTCCGCAGGAGTCAATCCCTCACAGAAACTGCACTTAAGTTTTAATTTGCCATAATTCTTATAAACACCAATTCACCCTCCTCTTGGTGTTCTCTTAGATACTAACACTCCCTCAACAAGTGGTGTCACCTCAACGCACACTGTATCATTAGCACCTTTACGTCTACCATGAATAAACTGTGGTGTCACCTCAACGTATACCATATCGGTAGCACCTCATCATCTACCATAATGGCAGCACATTTGTGTCACAGGAATATCCCGCCAAACCATAGGTGTAAGCTGGAATGACGTCCGCGGTTACTAAGTCATGGTAGGCCCCGTCCAGGTCGAATCCGTCACGAGCGGTGTACCTAAGGACGTTGTGACACACGGTGTAAAACCGTGTGGCCGAAGTTGCCCCCGAAGGAGACATTTCCCTCGGGCTTAATCAAAAGTCATAACATCTCATGCACCTCATCAAAATCAAACATCCTCTAAATACCTCTCGTTCACTCTCACAAGTCAACGACATATAAATAGGTTAACTTAATAGGAATAGCTATCATGGATAATCATCATGATAAAAAAAATAAAGAATACAGGCCAACAATATATTTCACAAGCACATCATACACGTGAACAACATCAAAATACACAGAGCATGCAACTGTGCGAAGGAAGTATCAAGGAAAGCCAAGAAAGATTAGAAACAGAGGTGGAAGGAAAGGAAGTGTGTACACCCCTCACCTGATGATGAGCAATGTCCACGCACGTGCTAATCACAGATCACAAGGCCCCGTAATAAAGCACGTCACTACCTACATGTCAAACCAAAGGAAAAACTCACTAAATGCATCATATGCATGTGATCTTTGTAAAATAAGGCTTAAACCCACTTAACGATGCGTTTACAATGCCTAATGATCATACCGAACACAATGGAACCTCAACTCATGCTCAAACGGACCTAAACAGCACATCTGGAGAAAGTATGGCCATGCCTGGGAAGCACGGCCAACACGGCAGGGCCGTGTTCTTCACTGGAGCCAAATGCATAACAATTGTGACAAAAGCACGACCGTGCTTTTCAAGCACGGGCCGTGCTTTTTAGGAAATCCATCTCAGGCCAAATCGAAACATGGCCGTGCTTCTCAAGCATGGGCGTGTTTCGCTCAGACCTTGCTCTGCAGAAAATGATGACGAGCAAAAACACACAAACTCAATCAACACCAAATCCTTCGATTCCTGCATCCATCAAGGCCACAATAAGACCTCAAAATGTGCACAAAACAACACTCAACTTGCTCCATGATCTACATCATCAATCTCAAATCCTCAAGGGCATAAAAATGACAAAACTACAATACAAAACCAAAACGACATCAAAGCATCGAATTGGACCACAATGACCATCATCATCAACATAATCATTAAACTAGCCGAATAAGTCTATCATTAATGTCTCATGCATCCCTATCATGCCAAAGATCGAGATCGAGCAAAAAGGGGTAAAAATCTAACCTATAACAAAACCAGTGAAAAATCAATGAACACGATGACCACCCGATTTGATCACGATCCAAATCCTCCTCTCTACGTCGGCCATCGTGGAAAAAGAAGAGTAAGATGAAAAACCATCAGATTCGATCATCATCGATCAAACCCCATCAACCCAAAGAGAAAGGAAAAGAAGAGAATCATGGAACTTACCGACGTGAGGATGAAGATCCGATCGATGTCCCTCCGTTGTTTAATCCCATCCATGCGCCGCCCTCCTCTCCGATTGTTGCTGCTACCATTCACAAAAGAGGGAGAAGAGAGAGGATGAGAGATGTGAGAGATGGGAGAAGAGGGAAGAGGGAAATGGGAGTTACGTAGTTGGGAATTGAAATCCCATAAATCTGATTCCCTAAATTCAAGAGGGCAAATGAGTCATTTCCTCTTTCATTAAATGAGATTAAAATCTCAAAATGAAACCAAAACACTCCCCATGGGATTCAAACTCAAATCTCCCAAGCATGAAATAAAATGTCGTCTTCTCTTCCGATCGGGCTAGCTGGTTTACTTGAAGTAAAACCAACCAAATTAAAATAAAAACGATCAGGTTATCAAAGAGAGAAAACCTTCAAGAGCAGATGGCTTTGCTCTTGAAGAAGTTTAAGAAATTTTCAAAGTATGTAAAGCACCATCGTAGAGGAGAATCATCCAGGAGATATAAGAAGAGGGAAGAAGAGGACGACTCGATCAAGAAAAAGGACAACCAGGCCTTATGCTACAGCTGTAGAAGGACTGGACACTTCAAGGCTAATTCTCCATACCCCTTGGTGAAGAAGTACACTGAGGAGGAGAAGAAATTCAAAAACAACAACAAGGACAAAGGCAGAAAGGCCATGAAGTCCAAGGAAGAGGACTGCAAAAAGAAGAAGAAGGAGAGCATAAGTGAGGAAAGCACATCATCATCATCCTCTGAAGATGAAACCCTACTTTGCCTCATGGCACAAGACGAGGAAGACGAGGTAACTGATGTAACCATGAAATACTACTTTTTCTCTCCTACTTTTACTTACTTTACCACAAAATTTCAGTAGAAAGAGCGGAATCTATGATGAAATTATCTCCCTTGTAGGAACTACACCGCTCATAGAGAAAAAGGGCAAAACTTCAACTGCGGCGCTTAACTTAGGCAAAAAGAGGCAACTTTAAGATTCATGACAATCAACTCTATCAGGGGAGCCGCCATGAAGGATCAACCACCATAAACCCCCCTTGCCCAACGCCACTGAAACTTGATTAAACAATAAGACTTAATAATTCCTCAAACCTAAGCACTGCCGCCATGACATAGAAAAGTTCATAGCCAAGATGGAATCTGACAACCAAGCAATCAGGGATGCCGTCGACACCTGTCAAACCTCTTCATTTACTTCCTCAGAACATCCCACGAGAGGAAGAATGATTTGGCAATCTATATTTCAAGAACAAAGATTCACACGCCATAGTGTAGCAGACAATGATAGTTGTGGTGTCTCATGATCAATCTCACGCCATCAAGAGCTAAAGGGGCGACGTCGCAGTAACAACCCACGCAAGAAACCCATGAAGGAACCGCTCCACCATTTCTTCCACTTAGTTGACCACCATGGCATGGAATCTTACCTCTGACGTGATGCGCCACGCACAGAAGTTCTGCCATAAAGAAGAAAAAGATAAAAAGTACTGTGAGGAAAGCCTGAAGACCAGCCTCCAATGCAGAAAGTGGTGCAGTACTGTCTGTACCTGATTTTGTCTCTCCTAATAACGGTATTGTGTCATCACTATCACCTTTTATACCCTTTACAAACCTATCCTTGCCTATAAAAGGACACCTCTGTAGTTTGTAAATGGGGTCGTGTTTTTTAAGAAGGAAATACTCAAGAGTGACAATTGATGCCTCCTTCTAAAGAGAACCTCTCTAGTGACAAGTTAGGAGTTATTGCATCAAACAATGCTCTTCCCTTGGTGTTTTGGATACTCCGAACACGAGATTCACACGCCATGACTCTTTATATTTCAACATTTACGTTTCTATGCTTATAGTCTTTTGCTCTGATTTCCGGTTGATTTAGTTTAAGCTATTCGCGTTAAATTTCTCTCTCTTATTTTGTCTGCTTCTACCTTCACTTGATTTGAAACACGACAGATTCAAGTTATAAGAGACCTCAACGTGACCATCTGCGAGGTCTCCTTACTTCAAGATCTTTGATATTCAGGAATCATCCACCATGACCATTGGGGATTAAGGTCTGAATAGTAGGATCAGTCTCAGTTTGCGGCTACACCATGACCATTGGGTAGAGGTGAGCCAGTAGATCTTCTCTAGTGGAGTTAAAGCCCATCTTTATTTCAGCTATTTATTTCGATTACCAAATCTTAAACAATTTCTCCCTATCGGGTAGTATCTGCTCGACACACCCCTTTCGATCTGCTCGACTAAGATCTAAAGTGAGAAAATCTGGTATTTATCGCTAGTCCCTGTGGGTTCGATATCTTTTATATTACACAATAGACCGTGCACTTGTGGTGACGCTCACGTCACGATATTTCTCCACCGTGGGAAATACCATTTGTTAGTAACTTCGTGCTCTAACTCTTCCAGTTCGAGCATGTCATCTTCCCATGTAGATCTGAACGTGCATGAACTCTTCAAGGACCTTCTTGCTAAGTTTGAAGTGATTCAAACTGAGCATGAAGCCCTTAAAAGGGAAAATGAGGCTATCAAGGATGAGAACCTCAAGTTGCTTAAGGATTTGGAAGGAGTTAAGACTAAACCTGTTACTATACAGGCTGTGGCAAATGGTAGAGCTGGCTTAGGATACAAGCCCGACTCTGACACAGTACCATGCACAAGCTGTAAGGCCAAAAATGGAACTGCATCCAGATCTGGACTTGGTCTCAAAGCCAACCCGAAACCAAAGGGTCCACATAAGAAAAGTACTAAACATTTTCCTAAATAAAAAACCTAGTCCCACTCATGCTCAGGGACCTAGGAAGCATATAGATAGGGGGAAGGGAGGTTATTCCCTTCTGACGAGGACTGGGACATGGCCCACGTCCAAGTTAAAGGGAAACAACCCATGAGCAAGGCTGAACCTCCTGTCAGGCATCATTCACATCACGTGAAGAAGCCAAAGTTTGCAAAAAGGCACTTTCAAGAGCCTACAAGCAAACCTAGGTATGCATAAAGGTCATATACACGTGTATATAGGCCAGTAAGTAAACCTAGACAATCATACATACGCTATCTAGCTCATGCAAACCAGTTAAAATACCCACCTGGATGTTATTCAGCTGTGTGTTATGACTATGGCAGTGAAAGGTACAACCCACCTAAAAGAAGACCCTTCGGTTATAGCCTAGGGTTTGATTATAGGTGCACTAATAGTAGAGGACTCAATTAGAATTGGGTACCTAAATCCTTTAAATCTGTTTTGTAGGTTGCCTGGTACATTAACAGCAGATGTTCCAGACACATTATAGGAAGCAGACACTGTTTAGAGGATTTCAAAGAAAAGATGGACCCAAGGTAATCTTTGAAGGTAATGAGAAACTTGGAGAAACCAAAGGAGTGGGACCCATCAACAAGAATGGTCTAATCATTAAAGACGTGACATTTATTCAAGGATTAAAGTTCAACTTGTTGAGTACCAGTCAGTTTTTTGACAAAGGCAACATAGTGGAGTTCAACAAGAATGAATGTAAGATCAAGAATGAAGAGACTGGGATGGTGGTGCTAATTGGTTCAAGGAAGAAAAACATGTATGTTGTTGATTGGAGCACAGCTGTTGGAGAAACATGCCTAGTTGCCAAAGCCAACGCTGAAGGTAGTTGGTTATGACACAAGAGGATGAGTCACCTGTACTCTAAAGCAATCAACAAGCTTGCAAGAAAGAAGCTTGTGGAAGGACTACCTCATGTGGTATTAAGATAGGAGAGCATCTGGGACTCATGCCAAAAAGAAAAGCAAATCATGGTATCATTTAAAAACAAGATAGTGTCATCATCATGCAGAATCTTGGAGCTTCTCCATATGGACTTGTTTGGTCCAGTTGATCCAGTAAGTGTGAGCGGAAAGAAGTACACACTTGTAGTAGTTGATGACTTCTCAATATACATCTGGACAATGTTCTTGAACAAGAAGGACACATTAAAGAAGCTGCCAAAGTTGATGAAGAGAACACAGAATGAGAAGAACCAGACCATCATCAAGATTAGATCAAATAGAGGAACAGAATTTTTGAATCAAGTAACCTCAGATTTTTGTAGTGAAGCAGGCATTGTGCATCAACTTGCTACTGCAAGGACACCTCAACAAAATGGGGTAGCTAAAAGAAGGAATAGAACCTTGAAGGAAGCTGCTAGAACCATGATTGCTGAAGTAGGTCTACCCAAGAGATTTTGGGCTGAAGCTATTAACACTGCTTGCTATACTCAAAATAGGACCATCATCAACAAATAGCATGGAAAGACTCCATATGAAGTATAGAAAAGAAGAAAGCCAAGCATTGCTCACTTCCACATTTTTTGTGGAAAGTACTTCATCCACAACAATGTAAATGATCATTTGAAGACCTTTGATGCAAAGGCCGATAAGGGAATCTTCATGGAATACTCAGATATGAGTAAAGCATTTAGGATTCTCAATAAGAGAACCATGGTGATTGAAGAATCAATGAATGTTATGTTTGATGAACCATTCTTCAACATTGAAGAAATGGACAAAGTAGTTGAAGAAACTGAGAAGTTGAAGATCACAGAACTAGTGTATGTAGATGCACAAGTTCTAAAAGTTGAAATTGATGAAGAAGATGCACAACATCCATATCATGATGGAACAGAACCTCAAAATGATCAAGATGAGCAAGATGATGCTCAAGAAGTAACGACATTGGACCAGCCAAAGTTGACATAGCTTAGAGACCATCTACCTGAGATATTAATTGGTGGAATAGAAGCTGGTGTTAGAACAAAAAGGCAACGTGACACCATGCTTGCATGTTTCCTTTCTCAAATAGAACAGAAGTCTGCAGAAAATGCCTTAGAGGATGTAGATTGGATTATTACCATGCAAGAAGAACTGAATGAGTTTGAAAGAAACCAAGTGTGGGAACTTGTTTCAAGACCAAGGAATCAGAATGTGGTTGGCACCAAGTGGGTTTTCAAAATCAAAATGGATGAGAATGGCATCATTGTGAGAAACAAGGCTAGATTGGTTGTAAAAGGATATTCTCAAGAAGAGGGAATTAATTTTGATGAAACCTTTGCACCAGTTGTAAGGTTGGAAGTAATTAGACTGTTTCTTGCATATGCAGCCCACAAGAACATCAAAGTGTACCAAATCGATGTCAATAGTGCATTCTTGAATGTATTGCTTGAAGAATAAGTCTTTGTGGAGCAATCACCTGAATTTGAAGTCAAAGGACATGAAGACAAGGTTTACAGTCTACGGAAAGCCTTGTATGGATTGAAGCAAATACCAAGAGAATTGTATGAAACCTTGTCATAGTTTCTGTTTGAAAATGGTTTCAAGAAAGGAACCATAGACAAGACACTCTTCAGAATCCAAGATGATACGAGCACATTGTTGGTTCAGATTTATGTTGATGATATCATCTTTCGATCAAAGAATGAGAGGTTGTGCAAGAAGTTTTCAGAGTTTATGAAAAGTAAGTTTCAAATAAGCATGATGGGTGAACTAAATTATTTTCTAGGACTGCAAGTGAGACAACTAGAAAATAGAATTTTTCTCAACCAAGGTAAGTATGCAAGGGACTTGATCAAGAAATTTGAAATGGAGTCAAGTTTATCATCTCCAACTCCCATGAACATAGGAGTTAGCTTGGACAAAGATGTAAATGGAAAGGATGCAGATCAAACCAAGTATAGGGGCTTGATTGGTACATTTATTTATTTGACAGCCAACAGGCCTAACATCTCATTTTGAGTAGGAGTTTGTGCAAGATTTCAGGCATATCCCAAGGAAAGTAATTTGACAGCAACCAAGAGGATCTTGAAGTATCTCAAAGGTACTTAAGACATTGGACTTTGGTATCCAAGGGAAGGAGACTTCAAGCTGATTGGTTTTTCAGATTCAGATTTTACTGGATGCAAAGTGGACAGGAAGAGTACATCAGTACTTGTCAATTGTTGGGCAGCAGGCTCATTTCTTGGTTCAGGAAGAAGCAAACATCCATTGCAACATCAACTGCAGAGGCTGATTATGTTGCAGTTGGAAGTTGTTGGGCACAAGTGCTTTGGATCAAGCACTAATTGATGGATTATGAAATTGAAGAGAAGGAAATTCCCGTTTTGTGTGATAACACTAGTGCAATTGCCATAAGCCAGAATCTAGTTTTGTATTCAAGAACCAAACACATTGAAGTCAGACATCATTTCATAAGAGATCATGTTGAGAAGGGAAATATCAAGGTTGAATATATCCCAACTGAGAAACAGTTGGTTGATATTTTCATAAAAGCTTTGTGTGAAAGCAGATTTTTAGAAATCAGAGGTGAATTGGGATTAATTGATCTGGTTTGACAAGGATTTGATTGGTTTTAATGATTCAGTCGAGTTCTCAGATTCAGTCGATTTTAGATTCAGTCGAGTTCATAGATTCAGTCGAGTTCTTAGATCCCGTCGAGTTCAAATTCTGTCAAGTTCTCAGATTCATTCGAGTTCAGATTTAGTCGAGTTCTTAAATTCAGTCGATTTTAGATTTAGTCGAGTTTGCAGATTCAGTCGACTTGGGCATTCAGTCAACTTGGGCATTCAGTCAACTTAAGCATTCAGTCGAGTTTAGCTATCAGTCGAGTTGGACATTCAGTTGATGACGTGGATTTCAAAGGTCAACCTAGTCAACAATGGAGGAATTTCTGATGTGGAATTTCTTTATTATTAATATCCAACCAAGGATATGAACGCAACAAGTGAGGGGGAAATTCGAATTTTTAATCTATTTTTGGGACAGATAATCATTATGGGATCTCCTGTAATGCGTCATATCTGACACATTTTAGGAAATTTTTAGACATTCGAAAAGACTCTTGGCCGTCACATTCTTAGAGATCAAAACATCCAAAAGTTTTTCCAAAAACATTCTCACTCTTTCCCTCCACACTCTGCAACTCGAAACCTCAAGAACTCCCAAAGCAAAAACCCTAGCTTTTTTCGAAGATCTCTCTGATTCTTTACAATGGTACCCAGGATCAGCACCAAGGACTGCATCGAGGAGCTCATCACTGGTCTCACTTTCAGTATCGATGGCTATCTTCAAAGTCCAGAATGTTCTGACACCAGGAAGCATGTCATCGATGCTCTGGAGCAAAGTGGACTGACCCAGTTCATCTCCATCAACATCCCCACTTTCTCATCAATCGATGTTGTTGATTTCTACAGAAATGCTACCATCAAGGAGGATGCACTGATTTGTAGGATCAATGGAACAAAGGTGGTTCTGAAGGTTGAAACCTTAAGCCAGCATCTAAGGCTACCACATACTGGAGAGGTGGACTGTTATACCCCGTACTTTATATTTATTTTTATATTATTTTATGCTTATTTATGATTATTATTTCATTTTTGAAGTTTTCAGTTTTTCGGTGAATAGTAACCTCGTCAATAGTGTTTTTGTATTTTATAACGCGTTTCGACTACTTTTTACATTGCATGTCGTTCCAACGATATTTTCATACCAGCACGACCGATTCGAAGAGACTTGAACTTTAAGTACCATATTGACGTATGCCGACTCCACGGATTTTTTCAGATTAGTCGGTTTGTATTGTGACGGTTTTTGACATTTTGAATTTGGGTTCGTTTTGATCATCTCGAGATTTTCTGATTTTTGGTGATGAATTTGAGATTGATCGGTTGAGGTTACCAAGTGTTAGATATGTTTTAAGGAAGTTAGTTAGGTTAGTATGTGTAGTTGGTGGAGTTAGTGGCAAGTGGGTATGTAATTAATTGAGATTGTGTGTGTGGATGTATAAGTGATATGTATGGGATATGTATGGCTGAATTTCAGCCATCTTTGACTCCACCACACATGAGAAAAGAAGAGAAAGAAGAGGAAGAGATGAAGAAGAGAGATTGAGGGGATTTTGAGGGAAATCTACGGTTCTTCCCTTTTTGCACTTGGGCTCTTCTTGTTCTTGTTGGTTTCTTAGTTGATCTTGCTTGGAATCCATCTCTGGCAGCCTTGGAGAGTTGGGAAATCATTCCTTTTAGAGAATTCAAGGTAATCATAGTGGTTGATTTTCATGGTTCTCTTTGTTCCATGCTTGAAATGGTTTTTCTTGAGGACGGTTTTATGTTTGGTTTGGAATTGAGGTTGCTGATGGTTGTAGTATGCTTTATTAGTGTTTTTTTGACTTGTTGGTTATGGTTTGGTTTATTTTTTATGAGAGTTGGTGGTGGTTCGATGTTGTGGAAATACTAAACTTTTGCAGATTAGGTTAAAGCGGTCGACCGATTTTGATGAAACTGGTCGACCGGTTTTGCATGGGATGCTCTGTCAAAGACAGATAGAGAAGTTCTCAATTTGGTGGTCGACCGGTTAGGTCCATGGTGGTTGACCGGTTTGTCCTGTTTTTGGGAAGTTAATTTTGTTGATTTTCGCTCTTTGGGATTTGGTTTCAGAGGGTCGGTGGTCGACCCTAGACCCATCTTAGAGGGTCTTTGAGGGGTAGATTGGGATGATTTTGTATAATGAGGATGTTGATCATTTTGTTTTGCCATTAGTCGGATTTTGAAACTTTTTTTGCATAATTGTGTATCAGGGGCTTTTCGTGATCCTGTTGCTCGATTGGTTCTCGGTTAGAGATCATCTGGAGTTGTTTGATCGTGGTTGATCAGGTGAGTTGACTTACGGATTAATGGTACATGAATGGTAACGCTTTCTCATCGTTTTCCATGTTTTTACATACAGTAGATTTGTACCGTAGTTGCATGATTTGTGATCAAACCCTTTGAGATTGATGATTTGATTTCGACCGTAATGTTGTTTCGGCTTGTATGCTTGTTGTGGTTTTGGACATGAGATATGGATGCTGGATTTCAAAGTCCTTGGAGTGCTTCTCTGATAAGAAACCAAGGCCACCTTTGGGTGTCACAACGTCTTCACATCTTTTTTGTTTGCCGCAGAGGGACTAGGACGGTTACCTCTTGATGGTACATGTACGAGGTGGTGCCATGCCGGAGTATACATCAAGTAGGCATTACTGAGGTACCCTAGCTGAGTAATTATTTTTACATGGCCAACTGTTACATCTTATCGTCTTGGTCCTTGGTTTTGGTTGGATATTTATTGCCATCACTGTTACATAAGTTGAATGATGCATTCGAGCTGCATGTTTTATTCATTTACTATCTTGTCCGTATTTCATCTCATAAGCTAGTGATATTTGACGGATTTTACCCCTGCTCGTTTTGGCAGGTGACACATAATCTATAGCGGGGAGCGGTGACTGGTAGTTCGGTAGAGTTGACTAGGGTTTGTCGGGACTGTGTTGTGGATGTATATGGTGTGATGATGCCAGTGAACTTGATTTTTTTGGACATGCGAGATTTTGATGTCATTTTAGGGATGGACTGGTTAGCCCGACATTATGCCCACTTAGATTGTGCTTTGAGTAGAGTGTTGTTCACTCTGGTTGATGGATCTGTTGTTGAGGTGGCAGGTGATAGACATAGGACTTCTGTGTGCTTGATTTCCGCCATGCAAGCTAGTGATTTGTTGAGGAGAGGTTGTGTTAGATTTGTTGCTTCAGTGATTGATGTTGACTTAAGGACGGAGACTAGGATGGAGGACATTTCTGTTGTGTGTGAGTTTCTTGATGTTTTCCCCGAGGATCTTCCAGGAGTGTCACCAGTGAGAGAGGTGGAGTTCACCATAGACTTGTCACCTGATACGAGGCCTATCTCCAAGGTACAGGATGGCCCCAGCAGAGTTAAGAGAGTTGCATGCCCAGCTTCAAGAGCTTTTGAAGAAGGGCTTCATCAGGCCTAGTGTTTCACCTTGGGGTACTCCAGTCCTTTTTGTGAAGAAAATTGATGGGACCTTGAGATTGTGCATTGATTATAGAGAGATCAACAAGGTGACCATCAAGAATCGGTATCCTTTGCCGAGGATTAATGACTTGTTTGATCATCTTCAAGGAGCTCAGGTGTTCTCCAAGATATATTTGAGGTCCGATTACCACCAACTGAGAGTGGCAGATAGAGATGTTCTGAAGACAACATTCCGTACGAAGTATGGACACTATGAATTTTTAGTCATGCCTTTTGGTTTGACTAATGCCTCTACTGCATTCATGGATATGATGCACAGGGTTTTTGAGCCCTTTCTGGATCAGTTTGTTGTTGTTTTCATTGATGATGTTTTGATCTACTCGAGGAGTTAAAAAGACAATGCTGGACACTTGAGATTGGCTCTGAAGACTTGGAGAGATAGACAATTGTTTGCCAAGTTTTCCAAGTGTGCATTCTGGCTGGACAGTGTTTCATTCCTTAGTCACGTGATTGATAGGGATGGTTTTTCAGTGTATAGGAGAGAACATTCTGGCAGTACCAAGATGTTTAGAGACATGAGAGAACATTTCTGGTGGGTAGGGATGAAGAGAAGCATAGCAGAGTTTGTTTCTAGATGTTTGACCTGCCAGCAGGTCAAGATTGAGCACCAGAGACCTGTTGGTAGACTTCAACCCTTGTCCATTCCCGAGTGGAAATGAGAGCATGTCACGATGAATTTCGTGTCAGGGTTGCCTTTGACGAGGAGGGGACATGATGATGTTTGGGTGATTATGGACAGACTCACGAAGTCTGCTCATTTCTTGGCCATCAGGATGACATTTTCTTTGGACCGGTTGGCTCGCCTGTACATCGCAGAGATCATTAGATTGCATGGAGCACCAGTTTCCATTGTTTCTAACAGAGATCCCAGGTTTGTGTCCAAGTTTTGGGGTGCTTTGTATAAAGCTTTTGGGACCAGACTTAGTTTTAGCACAGCATATCATCCTCAGACGGATGAACAGTCTAAGAGGATCATTCAGACATTTAAGGATATGCTCAGAGCTTGTTCCCTCGAGTGGAAGGGAAGTTGGGATGATCAGTTGCCATTAGTTGGGTTTGCATACAACAGTACTCACTCGAGTACTGGAGTTGCACCATATGAGGCACTGTATGGTCAGAGGTGTAGATCTCCGGTTTGTTGGTTTGAGGTGGGTGAGCGACAGATACTTGGTCCTGAGCTAGTTGAGGAGGCCAGTCAGAAGATTTCTGTGATTCGGGATCGACTGTTGATGGCTCAGAGCAAACAAAGGAGTTACGCAGATCGACGACGGAGAGACTTAGAGTTTGAGGTTGGGGACATGGTTTTCTTGCGGGTTTCTCCTTGGAAAGGAGTGATCCGGTTTGAGAAGAAGGGGTATCCTAGACTTGCTTTGCCTCCTAGTCTTGCGGATGTGCACAACGTGTTTCATGTCTCGATGTACACAGTCTGACACATGTGATTGATTTTGAGCCACTGAGGGTTCGGGAGGACTTGACATATGAGGAGCAGCCTGTAGAGATCCTGGATTCTAGAGAGAAAGTCTTGAGGAACAAGTCAGTTCAGTTAGTGAAGGTTCTTTGGCGCAACCACGCGGTAGAGGAGGCCACGTGGGAGTGTGAGGAGGAGATGAGGGAGAGATACCCACACCTTTTCACTTGAGGTATGCCTTTGTTTTTCCGATCTCGAGGACGAGATCTTTTTATGGGGGGTAGAATATTATACCCCGTACTTTATATTCATTTTTATATTGTTTTATGCTTAATTATGATTATTATTTCATTTTTGAAGTTTTCAGTTTTTTGATGAATAGTAACCTCGTGAATAGTGTTTTCGTATTTTATAAAGCATTTCAGCTACTTTTTGCATTGCATGTCGTTCAGATGATATTTTGATACCAGCACGACTGGTTCGATGAGACTTAAACTTTAAGTACCATATTAACGTATGCCGACTCCACAGATTTTTTTTCGATTAGTCGATTTGTATTGTGACAGTTTTTGACATTTTGAATTTAGGTTCGATTTGATCGTCTCGAGAATTCCTGATTTTTGGTGATGAATTTGAGATTGATCGGTTGAGGTTACCATGTGTTAGATGTGTTTTAAGGAAGTTAGTTGGGTTAGTATGTGTAGTTGGTGAAGTTAGTGGCAAGTGGGTATGTAATTAATTGGGATTGTGTGTGTGGATGTATAAGTGATATGTATGTGATATGTATGGCTGAATTTCAGCCATCTTTGACTCCACCCACATGTGAGAAAAGAAGAGAAAGAAGAGGAAGAGAAGAAGAAGGGAGATTGAGGGGATTTTGAGGAAAATCTATGGCTCTTCCCTCTTTTCACTTGAACTCTTCTTTTTCTTGTTGATTTCTTGGTTGATCTTGCATGGAATCCATATCTGGCAGCCTTAGAGAGTTGGGAGATCATTCCTTTTGGAGAATTGAAGGTAATAATAGTGGTTGATTTTCATGGTTCTCTTTGTTTTATGCTTGAAATGGTTTTTCTTGAGGACGGTTTTGTGATTGGTTTGGAATTGAGGTTGTTGATAGTTGTAGTATGCTTCATTAGTGTTTTTGTGACTTATTGGCTGTGGTTTGGCTTGTTTTTTATGAGAATTGGTCGTGGTTGGATGTTGTGGAAATGCTGCAGTTTTGCAGATCCGGAAAAAGCGGTCGACCGGTTTTGATGAAACTGGTCAACCGGTTTTGCATGGGATGCTCTGTCTAAGGCAGACAGAGAGGTGCTCAATTTGGTGGTCGTCCGGTTGGGTCCATGGTGGTCGACCTATTTGTCCTGTTTTTGGGAAGTTGATTTTGTTGATTTGCAATCTTTGGGATTTGGTTTCGGAGGGTCGGGGATCGACCCTAGACCCGTCTTAGAGGGTCTTTGAGGCGTAGTTTGGGATAATTTTGGATAATTAGGATGTTGATCATTTTGTTTTGTCGTTAGTCGGATTTTGAGACTTTTTTGCATAATTGTGTATCAGGGGCTTTTTGTGATCCTGTTGCTCGATTGGTTCTCGGTTAGAGATCATCTGGAGTTGTTTGATCGTGGTTGCTCAGGTGAGTTAACTTACGGATTAATGGTACATGAATGGTTACTCTTTCTCATCGTTTTCCATGATTTTACATACGGTAGATTTGTACCGTAGTTACATGATTTATGATCAAACACTTTGATATTGATGATTTGATTCCGACCGTAGTGTCGTTATGGCTGGTATGCCTGTTGTGGTTTTGGACATGGGATATGGATGCTGGATTTCAAAGTCCTTGGAGTGCTTCTCTGATGAGAAA
>JAOWBR010018669.1:0-16458 GCA_028571145.1 Dionaea muscipula
AAATCTCCTAGAATCCCACAAGCACCATATTCTGTCATTTGCAGCAGAATGGTAATTATTCACGCTACTCCAACCTGGGCAGCAGGAAGAAGAGATCCATCAAAATCCTGTTTCCTTCACCTTAGTTTTAAGCAATCCTACCAAAGCCAGCTTTTGTTGGCAAACAAACCCTCTTATTTCACTTTGCTTATCGAGCTTATTCATCCTACGCACAATCCAAACCCCTATCTTCATATATCAGGATCGTGCCTCGGATCAAGAATGTCTCTGAGTTGCAGCTTCACCGCTGTCTCAATCTGCATAGGAATTCCAGGTCTATCAGTGCCCTCATCAAGGGCCAAGGTCCGGAACCTAGAGCCTGATAGCTCCCCCATCAGATTCAGACCAGTCTCACCATCCATCCACCCCTGTAGCTAGACTTCCCCTTGGCAACTTACCAACAATCACTACCCCCTTGCACGCCAAATTTCAATAGAACCCCCACCAGATCCTTTGCTGCCCTTGGGGAGCGAGCTCCATTCTGCAACCCACCCTCATAGTCTCACCTTGCACCTCAGTAGGCAGTGGTCCCTTTGGTCTCCACACTCCCCAATCTGGGGGCTTCCCCCGATGCTACACCTCCTTGTGACCCCAACGACCACACCTGGGGCATCTCATAGGCATCCATTCATAATGGACTTCCTGCACAATTCTCTCACCCTCCTGGCCCAACAAAGGAAATTGACTTAACAATTTCCTGCGATGTATCAATATCCACCAAAATTCTTGGGAAAGACACTCTACCCCTTTGAGCAGTAAGCCAGTCAGTGAAAATCGGCCTCCCCACCTTACTGGCTAGGAGATCAAGAGTCTTCGTGCCCTAGAACAAAAGATCCAGCCCAGGCAATTGAATCCACGTCGGAAGCAAAGCAAACGATTTAGCCTCAAAGGAGAAGAATGGAATCCAATCGCACATCACCAACGACTTAGATTTAAAGAACCATGTGGTCTTGAGGACCCTCACCTTGTCTTGCTACGAATGGAATCAAAAGATGAAGTATCCCTTATCATGCAGAAGGATCTCCGAATGCACCACTTCCTTCCAATGGCTTCGGACATATCCCTCCATCGCCGAGAAAGGAATCTTATCCCCAAGCACATATCCAATAAGAGCAGAATCCCAGTACCTCTTCTCCTCCAACACTACCTCAGCCGAGATGGTGAGGATGATGATATCCTCACCCCTACGATCCACTCAAGAGAGTTGGATACCCCTACGTGTATCCCTATTTCCAGTAATAGCATCCTCCCCCTGCCCTAATTCATCACTGTGCTCTAGACTTCATCCAGTCTTCAAAGCCCGCAAATACTAAGAACCCAGACCAACATCGAGGGTAACCTATGTCTTAACCAAGGTTTCAGTCGCATTCCCCAAATCCTCACCAAAGGGGCGAACTGGCTCGACCCCCCCCCCCTTCCTTCTCCATCTCGATCCCTAATTTCTCCGGGGACAACCCACCACCAGTCGACAACCCTCAGGACACGGCCACGCCCCTAGCCTTCGCAGCAAATTCACCCAACACCAGCACACTTCTCGCAGTCCCTCCCTTGCGTGGTCTCCCTCTCTTCGCCATCAAAGATGGGAATCGTCGGTAGATCTCCACCGACAACTAGAGAGCCTCTCTCCCCATCCTATTTAAACACTTTTCTATATAGTGATTTTTCAAATGTGTTTTTTAGTAATATGACGAAAGAAGGAAAAATATTTTATTTTGTGACACCATGCAAGGAAAAATGTCCTATTTTGTAACATCATGTACCAAAAAAGTCTCATTTTTTATCCAGTGTTCCATAGTTAGTTGCTAACTGTAAGTGTTGAACCGCTAGTTGATAACTGTAAGTGTTCAATCGCTAGTTGCTAATTGCAAATGTTCAACCGTTAGTTTCGATAATTAGTTTAACATACAATTTTCTAAAAAAAGGCACGTAACATGTCTTTCACCACCCAAAAAGCTAACACCACTGACACCCTTCTGGATTAACCGTGCCAAGAGCCCTGATTTGTATAGGTGAAGGAGAAAACAGACCTGCTAATGAGTGTTTCAAGCTTTGGGATTCAACCTCAAAGTCTCCGAATCTTGATGGGTTGTACAGAGGGTATAGAGAATGAAGACCGATGAAAAATGGAGGGGAGAGATAGAAGGGTTTGTGGGTAGGTGAATGGTATTATTATTATTAATACAAAATAGCTCAATGTTTGAAATTCTCCTCATAAAATGTCTCGGGATATTTTTTACCGTCAGATAGAAAAAAAGAGCGGGAAAATATATTAACCGTCATATCCCTAATTTTCTAAACCCTAATAAAATCTCTAATCCCTAAATTTTTGGTGTTTTACAAGATATAATTAAATATTATGTTACGAAATAATTTATTTCAACATGATATGGGTGCACGGTTAGCCAAAGATAAAGATAATAATAAGATATGGGTGATTAACAAAAGATATTAAAAGATTTGATGAAAATTAAAAGATAAAGAAAATTATATAATATTTTAGTCAAAATTTTTATAATATTAATTGTTATCACCACTTTTCGGACGAGTTGACGTGGACGCGTCCCGAGAACCACTGGGGTATCGCTTTGTGATCTGCCACACCTTCTTGATCCAGGAACCTTCGCGAAGCGGAGCCTTCTATAAGTCGGAACCCTTTGCGAGCCGAAACCTTTTGCTGGGATAGCACCTGCGTACACAGCGAACTCCACGTTAGAGGGGCCCGAGGTAGGTACCTCTAGAATGCCCCTCCGACGCTCAAGTCAGATGTGCTTAAGTTAGAGAGTTTTCACGATCAGGAGAACGTACATGAATGAGGGAGCCTATGGCTCTATTTATAGAGTTCGGAGGAGGCGTCGTGAAATGACCATCTCGCCCTTGACATTTGTTAAGGAACATTCCGGAATATCTCCTAAATGTCCTTGGACTCAATCCATTTTTATGGACTCGGGATGAATTATCTTCCGACCTATCTTCACGCGGCAGACGTTTTCTTCGGAGAATTCCCCCCATAGGGGTCTCATTGAAAGCAAGGTCTCGCAAAAAGCAGGGTCTCGGAGAGAGCATGGTCTCGTAAAAAGCGAGGTCTTGGAGAGAGACATACTCTTGCGAGTCCTGACCAACGTACGGATACGCCGGACTAGACAACATCAAACTTGGCGTAGACGATTCACTGACAACCCCTTCAAGAGCTACCCGGCTGCGTGGACCGGGGTTGGAGGATGCATGGATGTTGGCCGGTCGCGTGGACCGACCTCGAGAGTTGATGGAGCTGGCCGGTCTAGATGACCGGCCATGGAAGCTCTCGCCGGTCATTGTGACCGACCATGGGGGCTCTCGCCGGTCAAGGTAACCGGCCATGGGAGATCTTGTCATTCGAGAGGGACCGCCCATAGGAGCTCTCGCCATTCGAGAGGTGACCAACCATGGAGAGCTATCCGATGCCGCGACCACGCACGCCTTGGACAGTCCTCATACGAGCTCACCATCCACCGGGAAGGCTAGACCAGTCATGGTGATCGGTCCTAGAGGGGTTGGCCGGTCTTGCATGGCCATACAGCCCCTGCTGCAGCGCGATCGATGAACCGCGGCCTGGAGAGCTGCCCGGTCGTCGTTGACCGGTCTTAGGGTCCCTAGCCGATCGGTGACCGGCCTTGGGGTCTCTGGTCGGTCAGCCAGCGATCAACGGCCTAGGCGGAGCTCGATCTCTTTCTCTTGCACGACCCAAACTCGTACGCGTTCTTGACGCACCCCTAAGCCTTCTTCGTCGAGTCGGTGCACTTCATGCGTCCACGTGGCGATAGCTGGGTCCACGTTCCGCCATGTGTCTCGGTATCTGCTACGTATGTGGCGTATTTTTTATGGGTATAACATTAGTATTTTTAATTAAAGTTAATTTTTTAATAATATATTTAATAAAAAATTATATAAAATTTTAGTCAAATTTTTTAAAATGTTGAGGCGATTCATATAAGACTAATATTAATATAATAATTTCGATTTTTTATTATTATTTTATGATTTTTAATTTTATTTTTTTGTTGATTTTTTGAAATAGTTGTTGACGTATAGTTTTTCATGATTTTTATTTTGGTAGAGTGAAGTGCTTATTGTGCCGAAGGCACGGATAACCGCTATGTAGTATAATGGGCCAATCGATGGAACAGTAACCGGATATAAGCTAGATAGCTCTGGTGAAGGGAGGTGAGATTGACAGAGTTTAGATTGAGGAAGAAGGGAAAGGGATGAGATTCAGACGAAGGGGAGGTGAGAACAGAGTCCGGTGAAAGTGAAATTGGAGATGAGAAGGAGACTCTAGAGATGGGAAGGTTACGAGACAGAAGGTGAAGGTGAATTGGGGTTGAGAAATCAGACTCTAGAGATGAGGAGAAGCTATCAGACGTGGGAAGGAAGATAGACAATAGGCAAAAGATCAATTCTCATTCCACATAACTTACAATTATATCTCTCAGTCTTTTTATAGGCTTGATATTTGGAAATAAAGGAAAATACAATAATACAAGAAAATGTCATATGTCTAGAGGGGACCAGGAATAATCTCAATTCAGTTGTACTATTCTGACACCCTCTATCCAATTAGCTCAACAGAATCCAACTCAGCACGTGGGAGAGGATTGGCTGGTGGCGCTAGCTATGAAGGCGGGGTGTTAACTCCTTCAGCTATCGCCATGGCGTCGATCATCGGGGCAAGTGTTGTGGCATAGAGTAGCTGGTTAACACCATGGCGTCGGCTCCAAATAACTTCTAGGATTGAGCATCAATGGGAAAGGTAAATGCATGGAAGTTCCCCTTAGGATGTAAGAAGATGATTGATGTGTCACGGCGTCTTGGAGTCATCCTAGTTTGCTCAAAATCAACGTCTGTCGCCACCGTGTACTGTCATCGCCTCTTAGCCACCAAAGACTGCCGCCATCATACAAAAGGAATAGCATCGCCACTGAGCCATAGTTATTGGGAGTTGTCGCCCCGAGGATTATTATACTACAACTCCCCCATCCTTCAGAACCAACTTGTTCTCAAGTTGAGAAGTCAGGGAATTGCTTGTTGATGAATAAGGCGTCCTCCCAGGTAGCGTCAGTGAGGCCCAAGTTGACCTATTGAATCAAACATTGCTCCACATTTCTCCCCTTCTGAAGGATTTCCCTTCGGTGTAGGACAACCTCTGGCGTCACTACCATCTAGCAATCGCCATTGAGAAGGGGAGGTTCTGAGGACGAAGTACATCCCGCCGCCATACTGCCCTTGAGGAGGGATACGTGAAAAACGTTGTGGATGAGAGCAGTGGGGGGTAACTCTAACTCATAGGCCACTCTCCCAATCCTCTTGATCACCTTGTAGGGACCGTAGTACCGAGCAGCAAGTTTGAGGCTCTTTCTTACCGCCAGAGTATTTTGCCTATACAGTTGCAGCCGGAGGTAAACTATGTCGCCTTCTTTGAATTCCTTTCCCCTCCTTTTCTTGTCAGCATAGGTCTTTTGTTTGGATTGGGCTCGGGCTAAGTTTTCCTGCAACTGTTGGCCCATATTCTTCCTCTTCTCTATCTCTTCTTCTACAGTCACCACAACGGTGGCTTGATCTGCTGGGATGCCAAGCTTGGGTGGTGGGTACCCATATAGTGCTTCAAATGGTGTTAAGTTCAGGCTCTTAATGATAATGGGTTGTACCACCACTCTGTCGTTGGTAGCCATGACGCCCATTGCTTGGGGCCTTGTAAGCACATGCACCGAAGGTAATCCTCCAAGCACCGATTAACCCTCTCGGTCTGGCCGTCTGTTTGAGGATAGTAGGAAGTTGACATGCACAGCTTGGTACCACTAAGGCGGAAGATCTCTCCCCAAAATAAGCTCATGAAGACTTTGTCACGGTCTGAGATGAGTGTGATGGGGTAGCCATATAGCCTCGCCACCTGATCGCGGTACAATTGAGCCACCTTTGGTGCTGAAAATGGGTGGCTAAGAGGAATAAAGTGGGCATACTTCGTCAGCCTATCTACCACAACCAATACACTGTCATAGCCCTGGGACCTTGGTAGGCCCTCAATAAAATCCAGGCTCACAGAGCTCCAGGCTTGAGTGGGGATGGACAGAGGTTAGAGGAGTCCCGGCGTTAAGTTCAGAGGCTTGACACGCTGGCACACCTCATAAGCTTTGATGAAGTTGTCAACATCACTCATAAATCTGGGCCAGTAAAAACTCTCTCTCATCTTCCTCCAGGTGGCTTCAATTCCCGAGTGGCCTCCGTGGAGAGTGTCATGGTGATCTTGAAGGATTTGGCTTCTCAATGGGCCTGTGGCGCCAATATGCAGCTTCCCCTTGTGGCGAAGTAGCCCATCGGTAAGGGTGTAAGGTGGTTTAGAATTAGGGTCAGAAGTTAGGGTCTGGATGAGGCTTTGAGCATAAGGATCCACTTCATAACTCCCTTGGATTTCCTCCATCCAGCTTAGGGTGACCGCCGCCATGGCCCTGAGTTGTTCTTCATATCTTCGGGATAGGGCATCAACTGCCTTGTTCTCAACGCCCTTCCTATACTCAATTTTGTACTGCAACCCTAGCATCTTAGACATCCCTCGTATTTGTACACAAGTACTCAACTTCTACTCCAGTAGGTGCTTCAGTGGTTCGTGGTCAGTTTTGATAACAAATGACATACCTATCAAGTAATGCTTCCACTTCTGCACCGCCGCCAGCACGGCCTTGAACTCCCTTTCATATGTGGATGGCTTCTGATTCCTCAACACAAGGGCCTTGCTGAAGTAGGCTAGGGTTCACCTCCCTTGCATCAGTACCGCCCCAATCCCAATAGTGGAGGCATCGGCCTCAATAGTGAAGGGCTTGGCGAAGTTAGGTAAGTCAAGTACTGGGGAAATGCACATAGCCTCCTTCAAGGATTCAAATGCGGCGTCAGCTGTCGGAATTCATATAAATGCATCCTTCTTCAGTAAGTCAGTGAGGGGCTTGGTGATGATGTCATAGTCCTTAATGAACTTTCTGTAATATCCGGTCAAGCTAAGGAATCCTCTGAGCCCTTTTAGCGTCTGCAGCGTCGGCCAAGTCTTCATGACTTCAACCTTTGAGGGATCGGTGGCTATTGTGCCATTAGAAATGATGTGGTTGAGATACTCCACATGGCTTACAACAAAGGAGCACTTGGACTTCTTAGCAAATAATACATGGGGTCGGAGAACCTCCAAAGCAACTAGTAGGTGCTCAACATGCGTCGCCATAATGGGATTGTAGATCAAGATGTCATCAAAGAACACCAAGATGAACTTCCAAAGATAAAGCTTGTAGATTTCATTCATTAGTGATTGAAATGTGGCTGGGGCGTTGGTCAAGCCAAATGGCATCACCCTAAATTCATAATGACCGCCATGGGTCCGGAATGCCGTCTTATACTCATCGTCCTCCTTCATCCTTGTCTGGTGGTAGCCACTCCTCAAGTCTAGCTTGGTAAATACCCTGACCCTTCAAGTTCATCAAGCAAATCGTCAATAAGGGGGATGGGGTACTAATCTTTAATCGTTACCTCATTAAGGCGTCGGTAGTCCACGCAGAATCGCCACGATCCATCCTTCTTCTTCACCGGTAGTATTGGGGAGGCAAATGGACTGTGGGAAGGCTAGATAATACCAGAAGTGAGCATTTCTTCCACCAGCTTCTCCACCTCATCCTTCTTGAAATGGGCAAGTCTGTAAGGGCGAAGGTTGACGGGTGTGACGTTAGGAACCATCGAAATAGAATGATCATGCTTCCGTGGTGGAGGTAAAGTCTTGGGATTCTTCAAACACATCTTCAAATTCTTTCAATAAGGCATGTACCTCATGGGGTATAGCCTGCTCATTAGGGGATGCCGCCATGGCGTTGACTTCTCCTCCCGTTGCCATGGCGTCGTCATCTTCTTCCTCCCCTTCTACCAGATATAACTGGTAAAGTACTGCTCCCTTAGCTCCCTTGCCGAGCTTCTTCGCCTTTTGAGGCACCAGCTAGCCTGACCTCTTCTTGATCCCCTTAAGTTCGCACAACTTACCATCCTTCATAAAAGAAATCTTGAACTCATTCAAGTCGATGGTGATGGGGTTGTATTGCTTCATCCAATCAAGACCAAGCACGAGGTCACAAGTGCCTAGGTCGAGGATCTTGAGGTTGGCTTGGAAGGGTTTCCCATTCATGGTCCATGAAAAATCTGGGCACATGGCGTGGCTCATCATATTCTCGCCATTAGCTACCGCCACCCTTAGGGAATTGGTTTCCATCACGGAACACTCAACCTCTTAGACCATTGTGACATCAATGAAACTTGATGTGGCCCCATTGTCTACTAGGATGATCAACTCTCTACTACCGGCCATGCCTCTAACCTTCAGGACATTTTGTGCTGTTAAGCTTGATAAGGCTTGGGTAGGAACTTCTTCTTCGACTGTTTCTTCTGATGTGTCGCCATAAGCATCCTCAAAAGTTTCCTCTTCCTCCTCAACCTCCATCTCGTCGCCATTCGCCAAGTCGTCGCCTTCCATACTTAACACCTTTGGGTTGCATCGGTGGTTAGGGGAATATTTTTTCTTACATTTGAAACACTTTCCTTGTGCTCTCAGGTCGGCATATGATGGGTTGGGGGTTGTGTTTGGCTTGGGCTAATAGGGGTATGTGTTTGTGGTGGCGTTGGGTCTTATGGCGGCGGTTGGAGTAGTTGTGGCGATGGGTTTTGCGGTGTAGGGTTTTGAGATAAAGGCGGGGTTAGATCTCCTCGCTAGGGAGTTTATTGCCATCTCCTACAATTTGGCCTGCTAGAATGCCTCAGGAAGTGTCCTGGGTTTGAACATATTGTTCACCACCTTGATTTCCTCCTTCAACCCTCCCACAAAACTAGAGACAAAGTACTCCTCGTGTTGTTGGGGATATACTTGCAGCAACTCCTACCTTCCTTCCTTAAACTTCTCTATGTACTCATCCACTCTCCCTCTTTGCAGCAGCTTATTGAACTCCTCTACCACATCTTTCTGGTCGTCGGCCCCAAATCTCGACGCCACAACGTCCTTGAACTCTTCTCAAGTTCGCAACTCTTCCCTCGCCATAGCACCATAGAGCCATATCTCAGCCTTACCAGTGAGATACATGGCTGCCATTTTCACCTTCCGCCACTCTTCGGTACCCATGATACTAAAGTACCTCTCCACCCTCCTTATCCAACTTCTCGCCTCAGTACCATCAAATGAAGGGAAGTCCAACCCAGGTAAGTAGTAGTGATGTTGTGACGGGGGTCATAATTGGGTTATTATGTTTGGAGTGGGGGTTCAATTGGTGTATATGGCTGAGTGTCTGGTGGGTAATTCGGTGGTGTTAAGGGAAGTATGTTTGAAGATGAGGCTTGATTGTGGATATGGTGGGGTTGATGGGGGTTTATCAACAATGGCGGATGCTGTGGTTATGGTGGGAATTGTGGGGTTTAGTCACGAAGTGGAATGATATGAGATGAGCCAAACTGTTGGGTTGAATTTTGTGGAACTGGGTTTAGGTTTACTTGAGTTTTACCCTTATCCAAAACGGAGGACAGGGGTTATGGGTTTTGGGCGTCAACACCCATAGAAGCTACTGGGTTCAAATCAATCCTAGAATTAGAACCAATCTCAACAGCAACAGGGGGTTTAGGATTTGATATCTCAAGTTTGTCCAACCGAGAGGAGATCTTATCGAGAACCACAGCGAGCTTGAGTTCTCTCGCTTCCTCTCTCTGTTCGCGAGCCTATATTGACGCGAACATCTGTTTCTTGGTCTCCATCATCATCATCATCAACCTCTGCATCGGATCTCCCTATGAAAAAACAGCGATGAGAGCAGTCGAATCAGAGTCCTCGGCGTCTCCCTTGGGTTAAGTCCTCGTGTTCACCATTGTTGTACAGATGGTGTGAATGAAGCTCTGATACCAGTGTAGTATAATGCAATAGAATAGTGACAAGGTAACCGATATGAGCTCAAGAGCTCTGGTGAAGTTGGGGAGAGATAGACAGAGTAAGGATGAGGAAGAAGTGAAGGGGGTTGGGAATCAGACGAAGGGAGGTGAGAAACAGGGCTAGGAGAATGTGAAGGTGAATGGGGATTGAGAAACAGACAGTAGAGGGAGAAGCTACTCAGATAAAGGGAGAAGATGGACATAATTCTCATTCAATTAATTCCTCGATCGATCCCCTTTATAATTACATGTCTCTGGCCTTATATAGGCTAGATTTCTGTAAATTAAGAAAATTGTAATAATTCCTAAAATTGTCAAGTGTCAAGAGAGGATCAGGAATAATCCCAATTCAGTTGTACTATTCTGACACCCTCTCTCTAATTAGTTCAACCGAATCCAGCTCAACACGTGGGAAAGAAAAACGGCTGGTGGCGTTGAGAATACCAGTGGCGTCGCCTTAGGCCATGTGGGCAGTGGCGTGGATAAGAGAGGCACGACGTCAAGCTCAACTGGCGAACTATGGTGAAGAGTTGGCTAGGTAACGCCATGGCATCGGCTTCAAGTAACTTTTGGGATTGAGAACCAATGTGAAAGATAAATGAATGAAAGTTCCCCATAGGTTGAAAGGAGTCGATTGATGTGCCACGACGTCATGGAATCATTCTAGTTTGATCAGAATCATCTTCTGTCGCCATCGTGTACTGCCGTCGCCACTTAGTCTCCAGAGACTTGATACTAGTTTAGTATAATGCAATGGAATAGTGACAAGGTAACCGATATGAGCTCAAGAGCTATAGTGAAGTTGGGGTGAGATAGACAGAGTAAGGATGAGGAAGAAGTGAAGGGTGGTGGGAATCAGATGAAGGGAAATGAGAAACAGAGCTGGGAGAATGTGAAGGTGAATAGGGATTGAGAAACAGACACTAGAGGGAGAAGCTACTCAGACAAAGGGAGAAGATATGTATCATTCTCATTCAATTCATTTCTTGATCGATCCCCTTTACAATTACAAGTCTCTGGCCTTATATAGGCTCGATTTCTGTAAATTAAGAAAATTATAATAATTCCTAAAATTGGCAAGTGTTAAAAGGGGATCAGGAATAATTCCAATTCATTTGTATAATTCTGACACCCTCTCTCCAATTCGCTCAACCGAATCCAGCTCGGCACGTGGTGAAGGAAAACGGCTGGTGGCGTTGGGAATACCCGTAGCGTCACCTTAGGCCATGTGGGCGGTGGCGTGGACAAGAGAGGCGAGACGTCAAGCTCAGCTGGCGAACTGTGGCGAAGAGTTGGCTAGTTAACGCCATGGCATCGACTTCAAGTAACTTCTTGGATTGAGCACCAATGGGAAAGGCAAATGAATAGAAGTTCCCCCTAGGTTGAAAGGAGCCGATTGATGTGCCACAACGTCATAAAATCATTCTAGTTTTCTCAGAATCATCTTCTGTCGCCACCGTGTACTGCCGTTGCCACTTAGTCTCCAGAGACTGCCGCCACATGAGATTATTATATTACAATTTTCTCCCATGTTATGAAGTATAGTTCTATTCGTATTCTGCTTGATTTTGTTACTACGTTTGATCTTATGTTAGAGCAACTTGATGTGAAAACTGCTTTCTTGAATGGGGAACTTGATGAAGTCATTTATATGCGTCTACTCGAGGGTTTTGTAGTTGATCGGAAGAAAGACCATGTTTGTTTGCTCAAGAAGTCTCTTTACGGTTTGAAGCAGACACCCCGACAATAGTATCAGCATTTTGATTCTTTTATGTTGAGCCGTGATTTCTCCAGGAGTAGGTATGACTGTTATGTTTAATTTAGACAACTTCCTGATGATTCTTTTATTTACCTACTGCTATATGTTGATGATATTTTGATTGCTGCCAAAGACATATTTAATATTGATAAGTTGAATTCTGATTTGAATGATGGGTTTGACATGAACGATTTTGGGACTGCCAAGAATATTCTTGGTATGGAGATTAGGAGGGACCGGAATGTCGGTAATGTTTTCTTAATTACCTTGAAGGGTTTTGTGGAGAAGGTCTTTGATCGCTTTGGCATGTTTGATACCAAGTCAATTAGCACTCCTATGACTCCTCATTTTAGACTTTCTGCTGCTTTATCTCCTCAGTCAGATGAAGAGAAAGTTTGCATGTCTCGGGTTCCTTATGCTAATGCAGTTGGTAGTGTTATGTATGTCATGGTTTGCACTCGCTTTGATATTGCTCATGCCGTTATTGTTTTTAGTAGGTATATGGCAAACCCCGATAAGGCTCACTGGCAATTAGTAAAGTGGATTCTGAGATACTTGCGAGGTACTTCTTCAACTTGTTTGTGTTTTGGCTCGTCAGGCAATGATGTTATGGGTTTTGTTGATGTTGATTATGCCAATGATGTAGATCGTAGGATGTCCCTTACTGGTTATGTTTTAACTCTTTGTGGATGTGCAGTCAATTAACCTTCTATTTTACTGTCCACAGTTGCTTGTCTACTATGAAAGCCGAGTGTATGGCTATTATCAAAGCTATAAAAGAAGCTATTTAGTTGATAGGAACTTTTAGTGAGATTAGCACAGTACCTAGTGATGGAACTATTTTTTGTGATAGTTAAAGTGCTATTTGTGTGACGAAGCACATAGAGATTCAGTACCACTTCGTTCATGATCTTGTTGAAAAGAAGGAAATTTATGTGAAAAAGATTAGTACTTCTGATAATGCTGCTGATTTTCTGACGAAACCAATTCCTGTTGTCAATTGCTTTAACTTAATTGGCATTCGTTGTGTTTGATTACCCATTGTGGCGTTTGGAGGAGGGATAGTGTTTTTTGATTGATGTGATGAGAAATCTAGAAGCAGAAACAATCTCTTAACCTCACTAAAAACAATGAATCGAGCAAAATTACAAAGCAACAATCAGATGAGACAAAAGAGAACATCAATTCTCACTTATGGGAGGAACACTTAGAATTTTTCACCTGGATTTACAAAAATCACCATTCTACCGATTCCCTCTTGGGAACCCCATATATATAAAGAATTACAACCAATAAGAACAATACACGTGTCCTTAGAATTTAACAAACTCTAGCATAAACTCCTAGGTTAGCTAACTAACACACAACCCGAGGTAACTAACTGACTCACAACACAATGACCGAGGCGTCGACCTCTATGACGTTGCTTCCCTTGAGTAAACTTCTTGTGGCGATGATAGCCGTCGCCATCGACAAACCAGCATTGATCTCAATGCCAAACCTTGTCCTCATATCCTAGGACACCATGAACAATATCCATGCAAGAGGATTTGTCCATACAATATCAGAATCACAAGTTAGAGCTGAGTGCCGCCGTCAGTCAAAGACTTGGGAACCGTCGTCACAGTCTACCCATCGCCATGGCGCCACCTGAGCCTAACTCTCAAACCAGATCTCCTTGAGACCTGGAACTTGGTATACAAACCAATTAGAACATGACAATCATCATGGATATCCAAAGCATCAACAAAACATCCTGGATAAGATCTATCCCAGCGTCGCCATAGTGTCCACGGCGCCAAGCAGACTCGGCGCCACCATGTCGTCGCCATCACCTTGAATGTTCAACATATGCTGAGAAAACCATAACAGTAGCTTCCCTTGTTTCTTGATCCTACACTCTGATTTTCACTATTTATATTCCATCTGTACCTTTGCTCAAGGACTAGCAAAGAGTCAAGTTAGGGGGAGTTGATGTAGCCATGAAAAGGCTACATTACCTTACCTTTTACATATGCTAAGTCTCTTGTTTTATCTTATTATGGTATGATCTATTCCTTTTTTCTAGTATTTCTCAGGCTTTATGCTAACTAAGGAAATGGAGGATAGTTGACACCATCATTGGAGCAAAGTGTGAAAAAGCAACTAAGTTAGGACATGGCGCCATCAGTATTCCAGAAGGTTGATCCTGGCACCCAAACTTCCAAACACTTGCAAATAACCTTCGAAGATCACCCTCAAAATATGAAAACCAGAGAAACCAAGAATCTCTCAATCCACTAAACTGTCGCCATAGCGCTGACTAGCCCTGCTGAAGAGATGGCGACGATCGTCCTTACCTTGAGATTCAGAGATTCAATCTTGTCATCCCCAGTACTTATGGCCCTTGTTTAACATTTGATGACATCCTATGGGGCCATAACTTCTATACAATCAAGGAGTTTCTCTGGAGGGGTCTATGTCGCCACGGAGTTGTTTGGTCTCACCAAGCCGTGGCACTGATCTATCCTAACTTGTTTTCTGAGGATTCAACATTGCTGATCCGGATTCCAAACATGTTCATTTAATCTACTAAAGCATTCCATTTGGTCAAATCATTAATCGGATCTCTTAAATTCCCTGGAGGAAGAACCGTCGCCTCAGCCTCAATGGCGCTGATACTGAACCTTATAGCGGTGGCGACGGTTGACCTTAATTCCTTATTCAAGATTCTCTCTTGACGCCTTGCATGATCTAAGATCTTTTTTAATGATTAGAAGATGAATCGTGGTGTCCGATCTAGAGTTGAAGACGTCCTTCTGAAGATACAAGCAATTGATGCCATGAAGTCTCTCAGTCCCTGTAAGATCATGACGAGGCCTATTCCTCCCTGACGCCATAGTGGTAAACGCCACAGATACTATCGCCCCGCCTTTCTGACCTAGCCAAGTAGTTACATTTCAGTGCCAGATTTTCCTCCTACTTTCAAGACTACTCTCAAGGGATTTTCTGATTGGAACTGAAGCACGAATCTCTCGTGGATAAGGATGAACTAGAACGCATTTGCTCCTCCTTGAAAGTCTATAAATAGCATGCTAGTTGCATCATTTCAAAGGGTCGATCTCCTGCATGAGTACTCAAGTCTACGCACTTGCTAAAACACCTTATGAGAGAAGAGTGAACAGAGTGGTAAACATTGTTTTAGTAGGAGTCGATCCATACTCGTTAAAACCACTGTGACAAAGTAGGATCAGAGTGTGTAAATGATCCATTGATCATCTTTGAACCTTTGTGTTCAGAACTTTCGAGTTCAACCCATTTTAATACAAGCATTTATTTTCTCGCAACTTTATTGTCTTTTCTCTACTTTTCCAATTATCAAGCATTGTTGCAATTGTATCCCTTCATAGCCGTGGAATCAGTTCTGATCACCTCCAAGGTTAATTCCGTGGAAGTCGGCCAGCGATCTTCAGGATCGATCCTGCCTCACTGCTGATTCATAGTACTTGAGTTAGTTGTTGAGTGGCACTTGTCGTGGGGGGATTGCACTTGAGAATTTGCACTCTACAATTCAGCAATTTACGTTTCCAGTTTTTATATTTCTTTGGCACCACTTAAATTGAATCACTTCACTGATCTTAAGAATTATGGAATTGATATTCACTGTTACGGATAATTCCCTGCGGAACGATAATTTTATTATTACCAACGAGGCAGTACACTTGCTGCTATTCACCTTCGTTGTGTCAAGTTTTTGGCGCCGTTGCCGGGGAATTCATCTTAGGTAACGGTTTGTCAATTTCGTGATTTTAATCCAGTGAAGATTTAATTTTTGTTTTATTCTTTATTCTTTGTTTTCTTCGCGCCCGAGAGTTGGTTTTTGGTTTTTGTTCTTTGCAATTAAGAAGCCGTTGTTATCTTGTGTATGATCATAAGGTCTATGAAAGAATCAATCTTTTCTCTAGACCCTGAGATCGAAAAGACCGCACGTCGCCTCAGAAAGCAAACTAAACAAACTTAATCTTCAACTGTCAACATGGCTGACGGAGAAAACGCAGCGAATAATGTCGCCCGCCCACTGTCTAACTATGGTTTCCCCACTTTGGAGGGGATTAGACCAGTAGTAGTCGGACCAGCCGTGGCGGCACAAAACTGAAGGGAACCCCGGACGAACGGGGCCTCGGCAGAAGCGTGCGGAACTAGTCTGGTGCGTACGTTAGACGATAAAAATTTTTCCTGATGACTAATCTTGTAATAATACAATTAAATACACCCAAACACATATTAGGGTCGGCCACGGTCGAGCCAAAAAGTCTCAGCCGCAACGAGCAACTAATTGCTCAAGTCTGGGCGTCAACATGGGCGTGTCCAAAGGACACAGCTGTGACCAGCATACCCCTGACACGCCCGTGTTGAGCAGACACGGCCGTGTCGGGCTACTGTGCTGCGTACACAGATGCATTTCGTCGAGCAGTTCATATGCAATACTAAACCATACATGCAGGGATCGATATACATGCATAAAAACAACGACGAATCATGCTAGAAGGATAATCAAACGCATACAATTCAATCACGTTCGACCACCGCAATTCTAAGCGGTGACAGCTGTTACACCCCGGATTTTATGGTCATTTTATATTGTTTTATGATCATTTATGATTGATTTATCATGTTGGAAAATTTTTGTTTTTCGGTGAATAGTACTTTTCGTGAAT
>JAOWBR010018780.1:0-16455 GCA_028571145.1 Dionaea muscipula
AGATCAAATCCCACTAGGTGGGATCAGTCGCACGCAATCCGTAAAAATGGATGGCGATCAATGTGCTTACTCTCTAACCCTTCACACTCTGAACATCATCCACTCACTATGTGATCCCACTCATGTACATACGGGCAGAAAGTCCAAGTGATGGGTAAAGAAAAAGTGGACGGACAAAACCTCCTCTTTTACTAAGCAGATGGGGGTGGTGACAAAATTGAACTCACACTATTATCTGTTGCCTCCACAACAAAACCACAATAGAAAATTTTCTTACGAATAAGAGTCTTACACTTACTCTTCCCTTACCCTACCCCCCAACCCAATAGGTTTCTTGCCAACACATTACAAGACCATTGTCGAAATAAAAGCAGAATTTATGGATTATTCATAGGGATAATTGCATCATTGTGCATATTAGTGGTTTCTTATCTTAGCCTGAACCACAAGAACAGTTATGTTTATGCACATTAAGTGATAATGAAATCCACTGCAGGAAATACATCTCTCTGCCAAGTAGCAAACTCTACATATGGAACTGCAATTACATTAGACTGAAGAGAAAAAGAAAGTTCCTGTTGTGAGTGAGTATTGAGTATTGGGTTTAGACTTAGGCTTAGCCTTGTTCTAAGCTTTGTATTGTATTGGACTTATTGTATTTATTGTCATGTATAAATACATAGCTAAGCCTCACTTGAGAGGCCAAGCCTTCCAATCATATCATATTATTCTACATGGCTTCAGAGCCAAGAAATATGAAACACTAGCAAACCCCCAACCTGCCACCAACAAACCCTTACACCAAACCTTAGCCGCCACCCCCACACCTAGCCTGAACACCCACCACCGCATCTCCATTGCCCAGAAGGCTAGACCGCCGCCGCCACCCTTTAGCCCAGAGGTCGGAGACCTCAGGGGGAGCAGCCACCATCACCGGCAGCCGCCATCTGCGGTGGTTCCAACTGTACTGTGCGTCTAGGGCATCATGGTGATGTAAATCACGCTCTTTCTCTATGATTTTAGCCCATTGACTGGTCTAAGGGGGGCGGACACCTCCTGTCGGGGCTCGTATCACTGGCGACAGTCACGTCGGAGCTACCATGCGCCGCCACACGCCATCGTTCGACACCCTCCAGCGACAATATGTTCCATTTCTCCTCTCGGTCATTTCCTCCTCTTGAGGTCTCTCCTAATTCCCGCTTGTTCTATGTGCTTTGTGTGCTCTTGATTCTCTAAGAACTTTTTTTTTTTTGAGTATGGATGCTGCCATGACCTTCTTGGTACTTGAGTGTGTCTCTTTGTGTTGCTGCTAGAAGATTTCTTGTGGTCTCATTAGTGTGAGATTCCCCTGCTTCGTTTATTTATGGCAATCGAGACAGAGAAGGCTTCTTCTTCCTCTATGACTGTTTGTTCACCGGAGACCTCGTCTGAGTTTGTTCCAACCACCACTAAGCTTACTGATGTTCGCTTGAGTGGGGTCAATTATTTTCAGTGGCGCCGGCAAGTTGAGGTTAGTATCATGGGCATGGAATTAGAGAATCATTTGACTGAGGAAGATCCTAGTGAGGAGACGAATCCTGTCAAGGCTAAAACCTGGGCTCAAGCAGATGCTTGTCTACACTCGTCTTCTTAATTCTATGAACTCCTCTATTGCTGATCTTATCACCTATTGTCTTACTGGACGAAAGATTTGGAGTTATTTGACTCTCTTGTATTCTGGTGACGATAACATGAACAGGCTCTATGATGTGTCGCAGTCCTTCTTTCGCCCTCAATTTGGCGAATCTTCCATTGGTGAGTACTTTGCCTCCATTAAGAGGACTTATGAGGAGTTAATCTATGGATGCCTATCGGTGCCAAGATTACTGAGATGTAATAGCAATGTGAGCAGCTTGCAATCATGTCCTTTTCGTGTGGTCTACTGCCCTCTTATGACTCCTCTGATGGTCGAGGTCTCATTGATCGAGACCTTCTCTAGAGCCAACTGAGCTATTAGATCTTCTCTATCGCGAGCTATCCGATCTTCTTTATCGCAAGCTACTCGATCTTCTCTATCGCGAGCTGTTTGATCTTCTCTAGAGCCAACAGAGCTATTCGATCTTCTCTATCGCGAGACCTCATTGGTCGAGGCCTTCTCTATGGCCAACCGAGCTATTCGATCTTCCTCTCATGACAGTGGTGATTGTACAGCACTTGACAATTTTGGTGGCTCTCGTGGCCGAGGTCGTGGTCAAGGGGGAGACCACCCATTTTGCACCCATTGTTAGCGTCCTGGTCATATCATTGAGACATGCTATCAGGTACAAAGTCGTCCTTCCACTATTACTCTGCTCCTGATAGTAGACCTCCGTGCCTCTTATTACAAGGCTCCTAATCATACTCGAGACAGGTGTTTCAAGTTACATGGTCGATCGTCTGCTGCCCAGTCGGCTAAGGTGACTTTCTCTGGGGCGAATCCTACTCATACTGATGATTGTCTCTCTGCCTTTACTCAGACAATCTTCTTTGGCTCCTTCCGTGCACTCTACTCATTCTGCTGCTTATCTCTCTGCGTCTCCTCGCCAGTGAATTATTGATATTAAGGCCTAGGACCATATAACTAGATCAGTAAGTAAGTATGATGCATGACTACTCGCCTACATCCTTATATCCGAATGTTCGGATTGTGTATATCAATGTTAAAGGGACAACAATAGTACCTCTTACCCCCACTTTCACCTTACATAATACATATTGTTCTTTACATTCCTGCTCTATCTGTTAACTTATTATCTGTACGTGCCTTGACTCGGACTCACCGATGTCATGCTATCTTTTTGGATGATTCCTGTGTTTTTCAGGATCGTTTGACGAGGAGGACTATTAGTAAGGGTCGACGATTAACAGGGGGACTCTAAGTGCCGGAAGCAGAGTCACCTTCCGTTGTCTTTCCCAGCATATCTACCACTGTCTTAAACCTTCATTATCGTCTTGGTCATCCGACGCTCTCGTGTCTGAAGCGTCTCTATCTTGAGATTCAACATTTATTCGACCTTTTTTGTGAATCCTGTCAATTTGCAAAACACCATAGAGTCTCACATCAATCTAGAGGCAATAAACAAGCGTGTGTTCCTTTTAGGGTCCTTGTCCAATAGAGTCTAAGGCAAATTTTCATTACTTTATGTCGTGTTTGTAGATGACTACACAAGAATGACTTGGTTATTTTTAATGAAGAATCGTTTTAAGTTATTTTCTATCTTCACTGTCTTTTATACTAGATACACATACAATTTTTCATACTTATACGCACATTCAGGAGTGATAATGCCTAGGAGTACTTCTCATCTTCCTTTACCATGTTTATGATCGCTCATGGGATACTACATGAGTCCTCTTATCCAAATACACCACCACAAAATAGGATTACTAAACGCAAAAATCGTCATCTCCTAGAAGTGACCCGAGCCCTTCTATTCCGCATAAGTGTGCTCAAAATGTTTTTGAGTGAGGTCATTTTAACTGCTACCTACTTGATCAATCGCATGCCCCCCTCTATTCTTCAAGGGGAGATACCTTTTTGTGTCCTCTTTTCAGATAGCTCTTTACACTCCTTCACCCTCTTCCCTTACGTATCTTTGGGTGTACTTGTTATATTCGGGATATCCGTCCTACTCTCACTAAACTTAACCTCAAATCCTTGAGAGATGTTTTCCTGGGCTACTCACGTGTTTAAAAGGGTTATCGATGTTATTCTCCTGAATTAAGACGGTTTTGTGTGTCTGTTACATCACCTTTGATGAGTCTACATACATCATTCTTCTCCTTCTTATCTGTAACTTCATCATCTCTTCCTCGTCCATGTCAGCCCGTGTGTGTGGATGATGACACTTTGGTCTATGAGCTTCTCTTTTGTTCGTCTATGTTGCCTCCATCTCCTCCACTTCCGCATCCGTCCTCTCAACCTACACCCTCATCTCCTCCACTTCTTATCCGTCATGTGCACATTCGTCGTCCGGGTCAAATCGGGGCATCTCCTTTGATACAAACTTAACTCCAGTCGAGTTGGATTCTCCTCCCGTAGCTACTCCTGAGCCGATCCCTGCTGATCCACCGACCCCGCCATTGAATTCGTCGTCCTCTGCTCTTTCCTTAGAATTGGATGTTCCCATCGCCCTACGAAAGGGCGAGTAGAGGTATACTACATATTCACTTTCTACTCATCTATCAAGTTTCTTCTTCCTTACATGCTTTTATCTCTGCCCAGGACTTTATCACTGTTCCTCAGTCACTGCCTGAGGCTCTCTCTTCCTCGGGGTGGAAATAGGCCATGTTTGAGGAGATGACGGCTCTTGAGACTATTCAAACCTGGGATCTTGTTTTTCTGCCTCCCAAGAAGAAGACTATTGGTTGCAAGTAGGTCTTTATTGTGAAGATGCATCCTGATGGTTCTGTTGCTCGTCTTAAGCCTGCTTGGTGGCCAAAGGCTATGCTCAAATCTATGGTATTGATTATACTAACACATTTTCTCTAGTGGCCAAAATAGCCTCTGTTCATTTTCTGATTTCTCTGGCTACATCCTATCATTGACCCATGAAGAATGTTTTCCTTCATGGGGACACTAACGAAGAGGCGTATATGGAACAACTTTCTAGGCTTGTTGCTCAGGGGGAGTGTGGACATGTATGTTGCCTAAAGAAGTCCTCATATGAACTTGACTATCTCCTCGAGCCTGATTTGGATGATTTAGTTCTGTGGTTCTGAAATTTGGTTTGCAGCGGTGCGAAAAAGATCATTCTATTTTCTATCAGCATTCTAGTAATGGCTGCATTTTTATTATAGTGTATGTTGATGATATTATCATTACTGGTAGTGATAGTTCAACGATCGCCTCCTTAGAGACATTCCTTCAGATAGGAATAGCAATGGGGCGGATACGGGGATTCCCCGTTTGTACCCGAAATTTTTTCCCCGTACCCGATCGGGTATAAATTTTCCATCCCCAAACCCGCCCCAACCCATACCCACCCCGAGCCCGATCAAACCGGGTTTAACCTCGCCCCATTTTGTGTCAGGTTACTCGGGTTCGGATCGGATTCGGATTTTATTGTCATTCCTACCTTCAGAACTATTTTCATACCAAAGACCTCGGGTGTTTGAGATATTTTTTGGGAATTTAAGGTATCTCACTATAAGGGTGAGATTTTACTGTTTGAACACAAGTATGCTATGCACTTGTTGCAACATACTGGTTTGCTTGATATTACGCCGAGTGACACTCCAATACTTTCTAGGACGAGACTTTTGCCTACAGAGGGTACTATATTGGATCTAGATAGGTACAGACGCTTGATAGGTAAACTGAACTACCTCATCCCACACTACAGACTTTTCGAGAGAGAAAAAATTACCGTATTAGGTGCAAAGGCTCCCCAAAACAAACGAGGATAATCTGATCCCTGCAAGAATATGCAGAAATCTTTTCTAATAAGTGGCAGTTCCGGAACATGACCAGAGAAGAAAAAATCAATGACAGGGAGAGAAATATCAGTAATAACCTGATTTTGGCCCCAAACCCAGAGTCTCCCAGTTGATGTGCTTCCATCATTCTCGCGAGGCTCTCCAATAGCAGCAGTACATTGTGCCCCACATGAAACAGATTTCACAAATTCTTTCTCCAAATATTTCACTTTCTCCGGATACTTCCTACTTTCCTCAGTTCCGTCCCCCAACTGACCAAAGTCATTTGCACCTGCTAGACAGTATGATGACACAATTATTGAGCACCGACTCAGCATCAGCATCAATGCATCATGCAAAAGGGAGAGACTGTGTCAGAAACAGCCGATGCATCATGCAAAAGGGAGAGACTATGTCAGAAGCAGCTGGAAGTAAACTTGAAAGCATGACAAATAAGTTTCATGAATATTCCAAGGGACATCAAAATAGATCCTAAAAAGGAGTAGCATATTGGTTTTGACTCCTAGATCACTGAATTTTATGCTATCATGCATTGGCTACACAGGTGCAATGACATGCTATTTCCATTTTTCCCCCTTTACATTCAGGGATAAAGAGGAAAGCTGAAGTATGAATAAAGTTGCTATGGGCCCAGAAATTCTTTCAGTCACATTTGTGACTTGCCTGATCTAGGTTTTTTTCCATGGTTTCCTAATGCTTCCACCATAAACATTTCTTCAGGATCTTTTTTTCCCCACTGGATGTTGGAAAGGGGCCACGTCCAAGTTTTTAAAATTAATGATGAAATTATTAGTTGCTAGAAATGTGGCGTGCCTCTCTTGTTTTGAGTCCGTGTTGCACTTGGAGAAGATGAGAACTTTGAAGCCATTGCCATCAGGTGTCTCAGGTCTATGCCACTCTCGAATTACCCATATCCATCAAATTCTTTACTCTTCTTCTTCAATCTCTCATCTTTGTTCAGACCAAGAAATCTCATCACAGAGAAACTTTCGGAACCCAAAATCCGAGAAAAATTACCCCACTCTTCAATCTTAGCTACACAATCCAAGCACAACCCACCTCACCATGGCGAATCAAAGATGCAAAAACCGGGAACCCGAATCACCTCCGGCCACGACAGTTTTGAGAGGGGGAGTAGAGCAATAAACTAAAATTAGAGAGGAATAGAGTTCATTTACTTGTTTTTGCTTCACGATTTCAGATTTGAAATGGAGGCTTCAACAGCAGCAAATGGAGAGCAAATGAAGAACGTGATGGCGGAGGAGAAGAGGAGAAATTGTTTGACAGTGAGAACGGTTTGGCGTCCAACAAATAGCAGCGGCAAAAAACACGCTATATTTGGCAATTGTTTTGACAATGTCAAAATTTGCTGGGAGCAAATGAGACGCGTTGGAGTGATTTTTTTGGCAAGCACCTGCCAAAATATAGGATAGCAGCTGCTTTTTCAAAGCGTTGGAGTTGCTCTTAGGGAAGAATTCAAACCTTGAACTATTTTGTATTATATATATATATTCGGGGAGGATAAATTGACTCTAATCTAAACTCCAATCCAGACTCCTTTTTTAAGCCTTTGAATTTAACCCAGTCAATGACTGATATTAAACCCTCAGAGTTTTTCATTTTCTTTTTTTTTGTTTTTTTGCTTTTTCCTTTTCTTGTTTTTTTGGCTTGGCATATAATCTTAGCCATTCATTAGAAAAGATTGAAGGGTTGAAAAATATCGTCTCAAATGAAGTTTATAATGGAGTCAAATTAACATGCCCCATATATATATATATAGTAGCGGTTATCCGTGTTTTCGGCACGATAACCACTGCATCTTCTCAAAATAAAAATGAACGAAAAATATATGCTAGTAACTATTTGAAAAAATCAACGAAAAAATAAAAATAAAAATCATAAAATATTAAAAAAAATTTAAATTATTATATTAATATTAGTTTTATTTGGATCGTCTCAACACATTAAAAAATTTGACAATAATATTATATAATTTTTAGTAAATATATTATGAAAAACTAACTTTTATTAGAATATTAATATTACAAAAAAAAAATTATCCTCATCTCACTTTATTACCAACCAATTAATAAGGAATAACATGGTAAATGTATAATTGAAAGTTTTATGGAATTAATGTAACAATAAATACATAAGTATAAAAAATTAAATAATTAACTTCAATCCAATGGTTATTAGAGATTCCCGCCCTTTTTCACGATCTGACTGTAGAAAATATCTATATAATAAAGTAAGACACATTTTGAATCTATCCATCTCTTTGTTATCCTATGTGGATAAAAGCAAAACTCTTATTGGATACCTCTCTTTCCACCTTTCACATCATATCATATAATATTACATAACCCATAATTTATTTTTCTTTTATATCTTACTATATAATTTATCAAATATAAAAGTATTATAGTTAAAATTCATAATTTTTTACGAGGATCAAAATGAGTCTAATGTTGTTATAATTTTTATTTTTTTTATTAAAAAATTAAATAAAATACACGGCATGATACAGACACCATATAAGCACGAATAATTTTTGTGAGAATAAATAAAATTGTAAGGATGTTCACCGTGCAACGACACGGGTAATTTCTAGTCCCAACACATTTTATAAGAAGAATTTCAAACCTTGAGCTGTTTTGTATTGTAGATATATAATCGGAGAGTCTATTGTGACAATAATTTTAATAACATTATTCATTTCTCTCACTATTCACCCATTCCTCACACACTCCTATATTGGGCCCACCACACCTCTACCAATTTTCATCTACTTCTAATCTCAACCTTTGATCATGTTTGATCCAACAGCTCACAACCGTTGTGATAATCATTGTCACAATATCTACTCCCATAAAAAATATATAATATACATAATTATAATTATCTGATTTTTCTGAACGGTTTGAACGGTCCTGTCCCATTTCAAAATTTTGAAACCAAATTAAACCGCCAAACCAACGGTTTGTAAAATTAGAAACCGTAACGCAAAAAAATAAAATAAAAAATTAAACCGCCAATCTGACACGTTTTGGGAGTGTTCAAATCCTCCCATCCTCAATTATTTCAAATAATTTAGCTCTCATTTGAACTTGAGATTTTTTCGATAAATAGTGACTTAAGTATCAGATAGGTGATTCCAACAAAAAATTTGGAACCTTTGTGACGGTTTACGCCCTGTGCAGAGGGAAAGTTCATGTCTGAACGTATTCAGCACAAACGAACAAGAGAGAGGTCAAGTGTCATTTAACAAGTTTGCGAAATGAGATGGATTGTGTCCGAAGACATTAAGATCGTATTTGTTTCATAGATTGAAAAATAGAGGATAGCGAATGACGAGAGATAAGAAGTAGGAGAAGATATGATGCGATAGTGAGTTAGATTACTTATTTCATGTGTTGATTTAGAGAACTTATTTGTTTTGCAATTAAAATCGTCGGATAAATGTTTTTGATTAGTGTTGACCGACCATTGACTGTCGTTGACCAGCGGCCGGTCGTTGAAATTTGGCCAGAATCCTGTGATCGGCCGTCGTTCACCGTACCACCACCACCTTGTCCAACATAGATTGGATAAATAATGACATGAAAGGTGTTATTATATATTCCTTATTTTGTAGAATATGGAATCCGAGTTCTAATCGATTTTAATCTAATAAAAAAACGCACACAAACACCGGATACAGAGCATCCCGGATTATTAGACTAATCCGGAATGTCTTTATCCGTAAAACAAATAACACATAAGAGATTAATAACTCAAATCATCACAAATGGGAAGCATATATATATTTTTTCTTAAAACTTTTACCACGGATTTGTTCTTCCTTCTTGGAACTTTGATCTTTTTAGATGGTGTTCCCTTTTTGTTTGATCTTTATTTTACTACCCTTACCGGGCCGTGGCCCATTTCCATGTCAATTTGAAACTGGATCCCGAACCCGGATCCAAATTGCGAAATGGAGCCGTGGCCCAGAATAAATATCTTTCGGCAACCTAAAAAGATCTTATGGTGACGTGGCCTCCACTGTATCGCTAATAAACTATCTACTATCTGACCTAACGGCACTTGCACTTTTCCCTTTTGCACTTTTTTTCCGCTCCTGTTTCTCTTTCCTCCACGTCTCCTCGCCCTCTAATGTACGACGCTGTCTCCCTAAACCGATCGTGACCCTCCAATCTAACCCACTTGACGGCCGAGATCTCTCCCTACCTACTAGCGCATTTTAGCGCTCGCCACCTATTTAGAAATTTCTAAATATTACGAGTAAAAAGGATATCTGTGTGGCTAAGGATGTGTACTGCGTAGGTTTAGTGCTTGCTGCCGTCGTTCGGGTGCTAACGTGCGCATTTTCCGGTGATCGGAGTTGAGGCCGACGGTCTAATCGAGACGCCTTTTTAAGTCGATGATTGTTGACTTGCCGGTCATGGATAGTTCTAACATGTGCAGCTGGTCTGCATGATTTGATTCGTATAAGCACCTTCCTTTTTCTTCGCTCTCTCTTTTTTCAATCCTCTTCCCTCACTGCAGCTCAATTTGTGCACCCAAAGATGGATTCCAATGAATCAATCGAGTTCTGCGATTCGAAGTTCATTTTTGAATCCTAACCCCAATAAGCCCGATTAGGAATCTTAGTTTTTACGTACTTATACAGATTGTTACGGTTTGTACAGTTGAGGGGGGCCGGAATTTTATGGTGAGCTTGTGATAGGGTTTCTTTGGGAGTTTAGGTTGTGGGATTGTGTTTTCTGTTTGATTTTGGATGGAGGATAGTGGGATTGGTGGTGGGGGCGGCGGAGTTAGAGGTGGGGATGGAGAGGGTGGTGGTGGTGGTAGGAAGCGTAGTGATCCGTTCATCGATCGGAGTAAAGTGAGGATTTTGTTATGCGATAATGACACCAAGAGCACGGTGGAAGTTATTGAACTCTTGTGCAAATGTTCATATCAAGGTAAATTGTCTGTTTGGCTATAGGGTACTGATTGTTTGTTTAGTTCTAGCTCTGTGCATCATGTGTATGAATTTAGTGGTTTCGTTTATTATTGCACTTTGAAGAATGCATATTGAAACGTTGACATGTCCAATTGATTTTGAATTCAGAGCAGTGATGATGTTTTCATGTTCCGAAAAAATCCGGTGGCCTAGAAACCAAGCTCACCGAATTTGGTTTGAAGAGGGGAGGATTTTTACGAAAGGTGGTTATTGGAATTTGAAGTAACATTACCAATCCTATCGCTACGGTGCTACGGTGCCATTTCAATGGGGAAATCGCTACGGTCTATTTAAGATGATTATTTATGGATCCCCGTTTCCTTCTTGGTTGTTGTTCTCAATCTGCCTTAGGAACATGGTTGTCATTCTTAGATTTCTTACGGTCCTTCGGCACTTCTGGTGTTGTTGATTTCTAGTGCAATCAACCTCAAGTTGATAGTAGAACCCAAGCAGTCCCTCGAGATCAACACTTTTCCATGAACATGAACTCACAAAACCAGTATGCATGGATACTTCTTATGGAATTATGCATTTTGTTGTTGGTTGCATTATCATTCTTTCATTCTCAAGGAAGTGGCATGAAGTTCATATTTTTGGTATGCTGGCTTTAATAATTTCATGTGGGATTACTCAGGTTACAGTGTAAGTGATTTTCTGCTACTATTTTCAATCATTCTACTAATTGGTTTTACCTCAATCCCCTAAATACTAAAAAGTAGTCACTGGTCTTGCAGATATATTTCCCTATATTAACGAGGAAGATTTACTGTTCTTGTTACTGTATTCGAGTATTAGTCCCTTTCTCTGCCTGTTATTTCCCCTTAAGTCTAAGAAACTGAAGACGCCGTTCATTGTGCTTTTTCTGATATAACCTTGGAACTTTCCTCTCTGGTACTCTACGGTACATTTTACAGTTTTTAAGTACCTTGTTGGATATATCTTTTAGCTGCATGCTAATTAGAGATTACAATTTGGTTTGCAATTCTTTCGGTTGCAGTGACATCAGTCAGATCAGCTAGGCAGGTTATTGATGCTCTTAATGCTGAAGGAGCTGAAATTGATGTTATACTCACTGAGGTTGATCTTCCCTTGAAAAAAGGGATGAAGATGTTGAAGTACATCACACGGGATAAAGAATTGCAGCGAATTCCTGTGATCAGTTAGTTATTCCCTCTTCGTGACATTATTGTTTCACTGGTGAAGTTATTTTTTGTTATTGATTGTAATTGTTTTTTTTTTGTTTCTGGCTTAGTGATGTCTGCGCAGGATGAGGTCTCTATCGTTGTTAACTGCTTAAGGCTTGGAGCAGCAGATTATCTTGTTAAGCCTTTGAGAACTAATGAGTTGCTGAACCTGTGGACACACATGTGGAGGAGGCGTCAAATTGTTCGTATCAAAATTTAGCATTGCAAGCTGATTGGTCATTTCTTTTTTATTTGATGAAGCAGTCCAAGTCATCTAAATCTACGTTTTAGCCTTTTTCTTCTCCTTTTTACTCTTTCTAAAAGACTGTCCTGGTTGATATTCTGAAGGAGTGAGGAGGAACTCTTTGTCGGTCCATAAGTATCTTGATAACATATCATCTGTTTTTTTTTTTTCTTTTTCGTGCTCATAATTCCAGCTGTAGCAAATTCGCTGTGTTGATTTTCGTTTTGTTTTGAAAGTTGTGTTTGTTTTCCTAGCAAGTTGATAGGCTGTTTCTTTTCTCTGATGATGCATTCCAAAGGTGATTACTTTGCGCACACCCTTGGGTTGTGCGCGTGCTTTTTTTTTTTTTTTTTGGTAAAACGGTAGTATACTACTGTTTTTCATTGTTAAAAACGGTAGTATACTACCGTTTTTATTTTGATCAAACGGTAGTATACTACCATTTTACTAAAAAACCAAAAAAAATAAATAAAAGAAGATAAAATCCTGGCACACCCCTGTCAGAGGGGTGTGCTGGAAGTTGGTCTCCATTCCAAATTATTTCATCTACACCTTAGCCTTTTTCACTTCCTTTTAACTCTTTTTAAAAGATTGTCATGGTTGATATTCTGAAAGAGTGAGAAGGAATTCCTTATTGGTCCCTAAGTATCTTGATAACTTATCATCTGGTTTTTTTTTTCTTGTGATAATTACTCTATCTGCAACATATTCACTGCGTTGATTTTCATTTCATTTTGAAAGCTCTGCTTGTTTCCCTTGTGAATGGAACCTGTTTCTTGGCCGTGTCCAACATGCTATATAGAGAGCATGGGCTGAAGCAATTTCTTATTATTTGCACACTCACTTTACTGCCAGCTTGGACTTGCGGAGAAGAATATCCTTAATTATGACTTTGACCTGATGGTATCAGATCCTAGTGATGCTAATACAAACAGCACTACTTTGTTCTCCGATGACACGGAGGACAAATCCTGGAAAAGCATTAACCCTGAGATGACTCTGCCAACTCATCAGGAAGATAAGGTTAGTTTGATCTGAAGAAAATGCTGACAACCTGTAATTATTTTCCCCCCTACAAAGTAATGTATACTACATATTGGAAATCCTGCTCTTCATGCTATATGTTTTCTGCCAATATCATAGTCAATGATGTATGTTGTAGTTCTGCTTCTCTGAACCCTTGGAATGCCATATATTTCCAAATTATCTTCCTTTATCTTGGTCCTTTGGTTGCAACAAGTTGCTCTGTTGCTGACTGGTCTGCTCAAATTTCAATTTATAAAGGATGTACTTGTCAGTTGTGCCCTGAACCCTTCTATCATGGTCTCAAGCTATAAATTTCTTTGCAACTTTCACTTCAGCAAAGAAGTAGAAAATATATGCTTTGACATAGTGAGCAAAGCAGAGTCTTTCATCATAAATGTTTATGATGTTACCAGTACTAACAATGCTCATGTTTCTCCATTTTCAAAAGTTCTATTATCCATTAATTGAATTCCTTAAAAACTAATGGACGTAAACAAATAACACGTCCTTCCACTAAAATGAGTTGATATGAGTTAATGCTGTAGAAGAAAGCCCACTTCCCTGGAACTTAAATAAACAATAAAAAGGAAACCAAAAAGAGAGGCCTATCCAAGTTCTCCATGTCTTCCTTGTTTGGTTTTGATTGTTGTTGATCTTGTTTTGATTGATCTTGATTTGTGCCTGTTGTGTGCGATTCCTCACCTTCCTAGTGAGTTGTGCTAGGTGCCTAGGTGGCCTAGATTCGGGCGGGTCTTGCCGAATTTTTTTGGATAGGCAGATGTCCTTTCATGCGGGGTGTGCATGTTGTCCATGGTTGGGGCAGGTTATGCCGAGTTTTTGGTGGTTCATGACCTTTTGACAGTTTGATCAATTTAGGGGTAGTTACGAAGTATCTTTTGTAACAGTGTTACTTTTGGCGTTTTTTATACACTCACTCACTTATCAAAAAAAAAAAAAAAAAGAGAGGAAAGCAAGGAGACAGTATACTGCTGGCATGTGCAACATTCATATGCACAGGGATTTTCTTTCTACATTTATATATCATCCGTGTAACTATTTAATTATTTGATTATTCTTTCAGAGAAACAATACTACGCTAGGTCCCATGCATGAGGATTCGTTGGATAGACAGCCTGATATGACAGAAATTAGCCGTCTGCAAAAAGGCAAGAACCTTTCTTCTCCAACTCCTGCTGTTTTCTACTAAGGCTTCATGCAGATTGATTAGCTGTATATTCCTTTAAATGATCATAAAAGGATGTTTAAGCTGCTTGTTTACACTTGGTCTTACGCTGAATGAACAATATCTTGTTCATAATGACATTAAATACTTACTTTTCAATCATGTTTATCAATATATGAAGCATTGCCTTTTTTTTTTTTTTTTCTTTTATGTCTTTCATAATGCAGATTGCCAACCATTTGATGAAAATGCTCCTACATTTTTGGATTTATTGGCTTTCTTTTCCCTTCCTAAACAACTCTTTCTTTCCTTTTCCTTTCCTTTCTTTCCTTCTATGTATAGTTATCTTTAGCATTGACCATTGGATCTCAACCTTAAGGTTTAAACTAGGTTTTTCAAATGACTTGATAGTCATCTTTTGATGATAATGAATTGTGTAAAACCCCCTCAATGTGTTTACTGAAAACCATGCATTGCATTTGAATGCATTTTGCTTAGTTCATCTGACATGGTATACCTTGTCAAATATTTAGGTCTTTAGATGAAAAGCTGGGAAAGAAATAGTCACTGTTCACATGAAGAATTCCTAACAAGTTTGGTTCCTTTTTCATGTTCGAGACCACTTCATGTCCTACCACTATTCACTTGAAAATTTACTTGGTTTGGTGAATATTTCCAGGTCATTTTTCTTCATGTCCAAAATCTTCAGCCTTTTGTACCTATGTTAAATCTAGCTTGTTCAAAGCCAATTCCCACGGGGTGGCTAGCGATGAAAACCCTGCTGGTTCTCCGACGGTTGATGAAATACCAAAAGCAACAGGAAGTCCTTTCCGGGATAACACCGTGAGACGTGAGCAGCAAGGAGAGGCACAGGAAAACAACTCTCCGGGAGATGAGTTTCCGAGTAGTACCATCTTCCCTGATTCTACTTCGATAGAAAGGTCATGCACTCCTCCTACGTCGTTTGAGTTTCTGCAAAGTAAATCTAGTGATGAAGGCTTGTCTCGGGTGCATATGCATCATCGTACAAACGGGACAGAGTTTTTTGATATTGCAGGATTTGCAGCACAAGCTGCTTACCCGTACTATATGCCGGGGGTAATGAACCAAGGCATGTTGCTGTCAGCAGAGTATTATCAGAACAATAATCTACAGGACCAAAGCCATCATGCTACATCTGCTATGGTACCTAACTTTAACCGTCTTCCACACTGCTCTTCGTCTCATGTACCTGGATTGACATCATTCCCATACTATCATCCCGTGGGAATGTGCTTACAGCCGGGCCAAATGCCTACAACCCACCACCAATGGCACACATCAGGGAGTTCAAACTCCAATGAAACCAAATCGATCAAAGTTGATAGGAGGGAGGCAGCATTAATCAAGTTCCGGCAGAAAAGATTAGAGCGTTGTTTTGACAAAAAGATTAGGTATGTAAACCGCAAAAGGCTAGCTGAGAGAAGGCCCCGTGTAAGGGGGCAGTTTGTACGAAAGGTGAATGGTGTGTCCGTGGATCTCAATGGGGACCCTTCAGCTGATCTAGATGAGGATGACATTGACCCCCCTCCATCTAGGGATTCCTCTCCTGAAGATGATGCTTCATGATATCCCATTCCCAACTGAAAGACGCCGCAGTCCAAACTTCAACCATGTTGGACAAAGGTACTGAATTTTATCTGAAAATATTTGAGCCTGAGCTGAACCCAACTTGTACATTTGCTTCATGAGTCCAAGCCAAACCAAGCCTAGCTAAGCTAGTATATGACTGAGAATTCACTGAGTCATTCTCTCTCTAAGCGGTGTTCATTTTTAGTGATTATTATTGCATTCACTTTCGTTGTCAACAGCGCTGCTGAGGCATGAGAATCCAGAGTATCAATTATTGAGTAGGTTGTTTTTCTCTTACATTCTCTCTATCAATCCATGAAACCATAAGCATGCACTCTTTCTTGTTGTTTGGTCACCACCACCTCTGCTTAAATCTTTATCCTCACTGATACTGCACCTAGAATTTGCTCATTTGCTCAAGTTGCTGCATATTCTGGTTGTCAAAATAATAGTTTGATAATACTTGCATAGACACAAGTTTGAGCATTTGCAGTTGCAGGTCATCACTTTGCTAGGTTATATACACTAGAAATGCAAAGATTGAAAGAACAAATTTATTGGCACAAGGGAAACAGAACCATCTATGATCTAACAAACAAACTGGCTCCAGGTGTAGATTATTGCGCTACACGTGTAGTGCGATGTACATCGATTTTCTAAAGGCAAGGCAGGTAAAATGCCAATGAATGGTTGCAGCTAAGCTAACCCGGGCTGGGCTGGGCTGACAAACTAGTGAGTCAGC